>WOGN01001101.1:0-20509 GCA_015342105.1 Leptinotarsa texana | reverse complement strand
AGGGTTTTCAAATAAATTTATATTAGATTAGACAATGGAAGTCCGAACTGATGAAATACACCACGAAACATTGTCAACCACCTTCAAACAAAAGCTTGAACAGAATTGCAGCTTCTAGTGAAATATCGGTATCCAGAGTGTGTTTCATATAATAATAATAATAATAATATGTCATTCATAGTTTCATAACGTCACTATTCAATTTAATACTTTTACTTAACACTCTTCTTTTTATAGGTGCGAGAATGTTGGGTTACATGATATGCGGTTCATTAATGGCAATGGGTCTCCATCCAGTTGCAGGACACTTTATTAGTGAGCATTACATGTCCAAGAAAGGCTATGAAACATATAGTTATTATGGACCTTTGAACTGGATAAATTTCAATGTTGGATATCACAATGAGCATCATGATTTTCCTGCTGTACCTGGTTCGAGATTACCAGAGGTAGGCTAACGGTCATTATATTGAGTTCATATACATTTTCTTCCGGTTTATTGACGAAATTGTAACCATACCTGTGGTACTGTGCGACCTTTTCAGTTCTTTTTGAAATTTTGCTTTAAATATTCACTCTCCAAAGCACTAAATTGTGCTGGCATGTTATTCCTAGTTCATAATTTTATAAAGTAGGTTCAATTTAAAAAAGTCTTAGTTTCTGTCTCAATTTCAGTGAGAAAAAGTGTAATAGAATCATGTTTATATTTTATTTTGTTGTTCTATTCTTTGTCCTTAACTGGTGACCTTGAAAGTTACCGAATTTCAACATTTAGCAATATGGTGATCAAGTCAACAATATGCATGTTCACTTACCACACTAACATTCAGATACTTGTTCTCTTCTTCGTATTGTGGTCGACTAATAAGGGTGATGGTTTGATTCAGTTGAGTTGACTTTGATTTGCTTTCAAAATATTGTGTTTTATGGTAGTACAGTACCACAGCTCACATTATCAACAAAAACATAAGCTAAGGTATCATTTGTTATGTCATTAGTCTTTATTTTTAGGATTGAAATTATGCTGTATAAATTGACCAGTCATAAATCGACCGAGTAGAAAATTGAGATAGAGACCAGGACTGTGTGTCTAAATTACTGAATTGTCCCTTTAATGTTCTATAAAAACTTCATCTCTATTTTGAAATATGATTCAACAAACCTGGAACATGGTTCAAAAAAACTAATATTAACACTTGAATGATTTATTGCAAATTGACACGTTGCCATTCAGTTGTTCATGAGGTAATTGTTAATGAGTCATTGAGGAATTATTGATTCATTGAAAATGTAGAAGTTTGAAATTTTAAAGTGGTTTTCAGTACCAAATTTTATGATGAAAACAAATATGAGAAAATCAAAACCTAAATGCTTTATAATAAAGTTGATATGATATTATATAACTATGGCTTTAGAGGAACTGCAATATCACTTTTTAAGTCTTATCTGAAATAATGCTACCAAAGAGTCTCTTATGGTGATAACAGATAGGTACCTATGGAAATATTCAGGTCGCCCATAGTGTACTCCAAAGCTCTATTCTCGAACCACTATTTTTGATAATGTATATAAATTGAATTTTGAATCCCAGTAAATATGTTTTATTTGCTGATGACACAACTTTAATCATCTCCGAGGAGTAGTATCATGAACTGAACGAAAACTGTATTCAAAAGGTAGAGCTAACTAGTTGTTTCAGAAAAAGCAGACTAAAATTAAATTATAGGTAATTAATTATATTAGATAAAAAATTAGGTTGGCATCCTCAGGTAACAATTAAAATTGTATATTTTTCTTTGCTTCATTCTAAAGTAAACTATGAAGTTATTCTATGGGTAAACTCCCTTCACTCTACTGGTATATTCGAACAGCAGAAGAAAGCTCTTGGAATATTTACTAATGCATCTTCTAGAGAACATTACAAACCTCCATTTATTGCACAACTATAATACTGGAGGCATTATGCAAATTCAAAAATCCCCTTCAAACTTTTGGTATCTGAAAATATGCATTGAATCTGTACAACATACTTCTTCAGCAAGTGAAAAATTCCTGAATATTTTTTTAATAAAGCTGTACCTTCCCAAATACTGTTTTTATTCTTTGATGGATTTCAACATGCCAGTTTCAAGGAACATTTTTGTTTAAATGAAGTAACTTTGTACTTGATGTTGTTCACTTAATTATTCATATTTTTTACTGTTTTTTTTTCATTTCATTCATCTCTCTTGTTCTTTTCTTACTTTTGAACTGTTCAATTTTCATTTGTCTTCGTGCTGTCATTATTTCTAACTGTTATAGGATTCATTATTCATCCTATAGTTTCATTGAGCTGCTACAAATGCAGTGACGTTACTTAATGTAAAATGAAATATTTGTATTTGAATATAGAGTTTTTCTCTATAAGAGGAACTCTTTGTGGGTCATTAGAATTGGTTGCATAAGTATCTTATTTTAGGTAAAGAAGATAGCACCTGAATTTTATGATGGTCTGCCACAGCATCATAGTTGGACAGCTGTACTATATGACTTTGTAATGGACCCAGATGTTGGACCTTATGCCAGAATTAAACGAAAGTCTCTAGGCTTAACCACATGAATTATAGGACACTATTTTTGTAAATATATACCAAAATTTTTCCCAAGTAAATATATTGCGACATTAATTTGAAGTATTGGATTATTCTTTGAACAAAACTCTGGGTTGAAATCATGCTTTTCTACCTCTTTATAGCTTTAATTCAATATATTTCTCAACAATTTCAAAGTCAAATCAAAATGTGCTGCAATATAAGCACTGATGTTTTATGACATACTATCATAATACTAAAGAACAAAAAAGTATCATATATCACAATAACACAACTTATTACTAACTGTTTAAAGTAACAGACTGAATGGGCAAATGTTGCAATATTCAACAAAAACTTGTCCACAAATCAGAACTATGGCAACTTGATTGGTAGGAAAAATATCACAGTTCTGGTGTGCGGCAAACATTTTTGTTGATGTCATCTATCAATCATCAAGTAATGTTCAAATTTTTTCTAACAAAGAAGTAATCCAATATCAGGCATTGTAAAATTGTATACATGTCATTCATTGTCATGTAATATTGTTTGTTGATTTTAAATAAAGTGATCTATGCATTTGATTCTATTTCTAAACCCTGGTAAAAATCTATTCAGGTTTCTCAAATAAAAAGTATATTGAAATGAAGGTAAATATTTTGTTTACTGCCAATAATACGACTTTCTTGAGACTAGCAAATAAACAAAATGAAGTTGATTGTTACTGCATTTGGAAACTGTTAACAGTTTCCAAATGCATATTTTTGTCTTATCCGGGAATAGTTTTTTAAAAAATTTGGAATATGGGACACATTGAATACAACATACTATACTATAACAATACAGTACAAATTTCAATTTTCACCAGCATTCAAACCATTCAATTCATAGCGATTTCATTTTGAAATTCATGCTTTCTTTCTTTTTTAGTTTTACAAATTTTTTGTATGAAGATGAAGAAATGGAAAGGCAAAACCTTTCTTTACCATAATATTTTCTATTCAGTTTATTTGTGTTGCACTGTTTGGAACCTTTGGTGTAGTACTGAATATTATTGGAGATTTTTCCCCAATACCAAATCGTTATTTTAATACCTCGAAACGTGTTTCGATCACCAAAAGATTATCATCAAGAAGAAGATTAAACTAATCATACTTGCAAAGCTAGCAGCCATACAGGTATACTATACATCGATACAGGTATCAACCTATTCTAGGTACTTGCGTCTTGAGTGTCTTAAGACACACGATTATGAGTAGTATGAATTAAGTTATTGATTGAATAGTGCAATATGAAAATTTGTTTTCAATTCTTGTTAGATACTATTATGAATACCACGAACAAATATACTCTTTACTATGATCACGTTAATTAGCAAATATTTTTCTTGGGTTTATAAATCTTACACAGCTCTACTGCATGCCTTACACTTTTTGATGATTCCACACATTTCCAAGAGATTTGAACTGAAACTAAATATGTATCTCCAGTTTTTCTCGAATTGTTTTTGAGCTATATGTGTGAAACAAACATGATAGATTTTTTGTTGAACAAATTTCTTCCTTGGTCTGCAGATTTTGGCGCGAATCAGTGATAATAATAATTTATTTGCAGTTTTGAAATAGAAAAAAATATAGTTCTAATAATAAATCACAATATGGAAGGAGCATACAGCTAAAACTGAATCTAATCTGTATACTATTGTAAATGTGAAAGTTTGTGAGGATGGATGTATGTGGCTCTTTCACGCCTAAATGGATTCAGATGAAACTTTACATAAATACAGCTTATATATCAGAATAACATATAGGTTACAATTTACTAAGGCTTTATGTAATTCTGGTCATAATATAACGATAAAGCAAGTCGGAAAAATTCTTTCTCTCTGAGAGCTATCTTGGCATGTGCTGCCTATACTGTTGGAGTTACATGCAGATAATGTACTGTAAGATTGTTTATCTTGAATGGTTCTGAATAAAAGTCCGCGATAGCATATATCTACCTCTTTTGTGGTAGCCACTATATGCAAAATACTGAGCCATATTACAATTAAATTGGTAAAGCTGAAGCTACTGAACTTAGAATCTTAAAATATGCAGGCAGGTTCTTTGTATAATGTAAATAAGCATCAAGAAATGGAATCAGGAATTTCCACACCCAAGGGGGAAAAATAGGGCTTTAAAGATTATATTAAATTTCATCAGTTTTGAAGTTGAAAATCTGAAGTTTTGGGTTAATAAAATATATCGTAACTATTTGTATTTGAAACTTAATGTGACAAACCAAATTCTACGTGGGCAATAACTAATTTTCATAATACAGTAATTAAAACCAGGATTCTTGTTTTATTGAAAATCTCCCAGTTGAACGCCCCAAAAACGATGTCTATGTGTTGCCTTTGAGAGTGAATTGAAAATATCAAGTGTTCAAATCTCGTCAAACAAAAATATAAAGTGTTCAATTGAAAATTGCAGAATAATACTATTTATGTATATTTTTTTTCCATTTTTGGGAAAGAAAGTTTTTGGCTTTCTAAAAATTAATCACTCCTAAAAAAAATATAACTCCTTCAATTCATTTTTTCCATATAAATGAAATGACTTTTTATGTGAAAATTTCCTTTATTGTATAATTATACATAATTTAAATAAATTTGGTGTAGATAGCTCTAAATAAAAGTTGAACAAAAAAGTACCAACAATTAAGTAACAATATTTCAATGAGAGAATTATACACTTTTTAGCCCTAATGAATGATAATAAAATGCATCAAATCATATAGCATAATGGTAATGATTATTCTTATAAAATTAATCAATAAAATGAATTACGTAAACCACAAAAAATAACAAAAAACAACTTTCCGAGGAACAAAAATTCGTATCCTTAAATTAATAAAAGGTAAAGCCATTCAGATATACCAAAACATGAGAGTTATTTAAAATTAATGTATGCATTAGTTATTCATTTTAGGGTAGTTACATTGAAAAACACCCTACTGCAGTTACAAGCTATGATGACATAATTGACAACACCGCACATTAATAAGTAAAGGGTCCTTCAACTTGACGCCAGGGGTTGTGAATTCCACTCATCAAGATACTATATAAGATTGCATGCATGTAATTCAGATGGTGGACATTTCACACAATACAATAAATGAGAAAATGTGTACAAAATGGGCTCCGCTCCCCGTCGATGTTAATGGCCGCTCATATAGACGGCAGTAGCGGAAAAAATATCTTATATAATATAAAAGTTAACCTTCATTTCACAAGTTATGATTCTGAACAGCAGCGTTGGTACTTCTCTCATCTTGGTTTGTTACTGGAGATGGCTGTGATTAAACTATACAGCAAACATTTTCTTTCTAATAACATAGATTTTTTACATTCAATTTCACTATCCTAAATGTATAATACTTTTTTTTTCAGACAACTATCAAAATACTATAAAATTGTCTAAATCTCACTAAAGTCAGTATTACGTGAACCATTTTTATCTCTTGAGGAATACACTCGTTCATATTTGGAGGTTGATCAGTTTTCATTTCTCTTTACAATCACTAAGTACTGAGCAGTAAATATGATATGAAACAAGAATGAGGGAAGACAGGAGAAATTAGTTGGAATATTTTAGTAATATAACTGAATTTCAAATGAATAAAAAAAAAATCTTTAGACCATCTGAAAATTACACAATTTGTCTATAGTGTTCTTTCATCCCATAAACTTCCAAAATATCAATCACTAAAGTCAAATTATATCTTCATTACAAAGTCCTTTCAAACAGTCATTATTATTTTAATACCGACATGTTCTTATCAAAAAGGTAAAATTCTAATAAAATTTCTGAAACGTCACCTGTCAATTGAAATAATTTCAATGGATGATATGACTAACAACTTTTTTCAACTATTCATTTCAAAGTTATTCATTTCTAAAGGTTTGGGTATAACTTGAGTTTGCGGAGGACTTCGTCCAAATGAATTGAAATTACTGACATCTTTATTAGGCGTTCCAATTGGTGAATTCTGAATTTTCATCGATTTGAGTAACTGAATGTTTCTTTGAGGGCTCTTTTCTGAAATATTTTGAAATGCTATGCCAAAACCCATTCTTTCAGAAGCAGACTGGGTATTTTTAGGGGAACCAGTCTTCTCATCAAATGGTAATTCAGGAATATTGGCATTTGAATTAGTTAAATCACAGTTTGTATTGGTGTTATTGCTCAAACTTTTGAAAGTATCACTAGGACTAGTTTGAGTATCGGAAGGAAGACTAGAAAACAGTAGGTCTTCTTGGCTGAAATAACCAGTGGCACAGGCATTTCCTAGGCCTACCACACCATTTACTTGAAACTCTGCAACATTTCTTGGTGAATGAGTGATGTTATCTGAACACCCAGTGACTTTTGAATTCACACTGTCAACTGGATTTTCAAATTGATTTTCTGAAGACTCATACAGTTTATTTAAAACATGATCTTTGGTAAACTTTTCTTTTTCAATAACAATTTCAGCATTGAAAACTGGCTCAGGGCTGGAAGGACTAGCAGCAGACTGAAAATCAGAAGTTAATACTGGCCATTTTCTGTCTCGATTCAAATCTCGTTCAATAGCCAAATATTTTCTTCTAGATTTGTCCAAATTATGAAATTTGAAACGTAAACGTTTGAAGAATATCTCTTCAACTATCAAATACTCCACCAATAAAGCTAAAATAAAATTTACAGCTGCATAGCCCAAAAGATATAATCTGAAATTAAAGTCCTTCGGTAGAACCAACTCAAATAATCTTATAAAAAAATCATTCGGAAATAGGGTTAAATAAACTGAAAAACTTGTCATGATAAGAATGCTTGTCAAAAACCCCCAGTTGGAAAAAATACTTTTACGGTATGGGTAACCTTTAGAAAAAACTATAACTAAAATAATGTACTGGAAACTTGAGATACTAAAAAGAGTGTAATTTTCTACACAAGCTACTTCTTCATCCTTAGTAGTATTTAGAGGCACATACCAAGGTTCTGATTTCAAATGTTGTAATGCTGCCTCTTGGAAAAAAATAACAAGAATAGATTGGAGGAGCAAGCTGAGTATTGGAGTCAAACTGACCAAACTACTAAGTGGAGTTTCTTTTACCAATTTTCCAGGATAAGTTCTAGTTCTGCCAAAGAAGAAAGCAAACACTGAAATCATTGGCAAATCAATATAGAGAAACTGAAAATCGGTAAGGTTAGACTCAATACTGTACAGGAGGAGTACTGTTACAAACTGACACATAGAATAGGAGGCCATGTATTTGAATATGCCAAAACTTGTGATTAGTGCTGCCCTGCCTTCTTTTATCACTTGCAAAACACAATCTATGTTGGGATTTCTAGATGTAAAGGGAGAAGCCACTGATGATTCCGCATCTGACAGAGAAATTCCTGTATGAGCTGCTTTGAGGGCTCCACAGTCATTGGCCCCATCTCCACACATAGCTGTAAAACAAACTTCGAATTAAATTTCAATAACATAGATAACAAAAAAATGATTATGAATATTTTGAATATATTGCTTCCCTATCATGTATTCACCATTACCTGAAATAATGAGGCACTGCAAGGCTCTGTTCCAAGTTAAAAATTCTCTTGGATATTATTGATTTTGATTCCATCAATATATAACAGATATTCACAATTTGTATACAACAACGCAATACTGTCGCTCAACAAAACATCAAGTGATTTTCAAGAGTTCATCAGTTCTGATATCAGCAAAATTAGATACTAGTGTCATACCAATCACACCCTTCAAAGTCCAATACAATTCTGGTAACGTTCAACTGCTCTTTAGATAACACACCTTCAACACCAAAAGGTGATATGAAGCTTCTTTTGACGCAAATGGATTTGAAATATTCATTTTCCTGTTGCAATACCTGGATGATATATAAGTTGAGAATCCTGTTGTACCACTAGTTTATTTCTAACCTCAATATTGTCATCAAACAGTTAAAAATACAGCTTTCTGATCTGAAGTGCTAAGTTGGCGAGAAAGAATGCAATTTTTGCCCACCAATTAGCCATAAAACTGAAAATGCATTGAATTTCTTCAAAATTTGTCAATACTTGAAAAACAGAGTTGAAATAATCACACCAGGTTCTCTCAATTCTGTTTTTTATTTTTTATTCTTCAGCACTCTGTATCAATAGAAGCGCAGGAAATTAAAACAGAAAAATTCATTATTTGAAATGCCTTGCACAAAGCAACAATCAAGTTCCTGTAAACCGATAGGTAGTATTTTCATTTTTATTTCTACTCTCTGTAACATTTTAACATTTCAATATTTCTCTGGTGCTGAATTTCAATAGCTCGATTTTTTGTGCAGTTTTTGGTGAAATACAATTATCTGCTATTTCTTTTACCTAACATTATGATCTTCTACTTAATATTATGGAGTTGTGATTATGAACTATGATTATGCTAATGTTATGAATCGAATTAATGGATTCAGACCATTGGTGTGGCATATCGATATGACTGAATGAAATTTTATTCTGGAATCACCTCAATTTTTGTTAGGAAGGGTTTAAAACCATGGCAAACTGTCAGAGGTTTGCTTGAAGGTGAAATGAACCTGTCAGAGGTTTTGAGGTGCAGAATAAAAAATCTATAACACTGTAAACTATGAAATGAGATTTTTTTATTTTTATGATATTTTTGCCGGAGTACAAAAACTACTTATAGAATCTACTAATTAATCAAAATAATTTCTGATTTACTTACCAACACAATAACCTAAACCTTGAAGTTCCTGTACAAGTTGCTGCTTCTGTTCGGGAGCCATCCTGGCAAAAATAGTACCTAAAATAATGAAAGCATGCTTGAAATTTTTACTTCAACTGAATTGATTATATTTTACCTCTAGTACAAATCCTAGGTAATAAATCAGGATAATGTTCTTTGATTACTTCCCATACCTTCCCAGTCATGGCAAATCGATAATTATTCAACAGCACACTAGGCCTGCTACATCCAGTTTGAGAAACATCATTTGTCAGCGTATGAACTTGACTCTCAATGGTTTCTAAACTCACGGCGCTTGCAGAATTTGTCAGAATACTCACATCTGAAGGCATAGCTTTTGTACTAGTGAGGGTATAATAGAGGTTAGGTGGCTCGTTTTCATCACAATTGACACTGATTATGGACTGATTTGCCGTCACAATATCACAGTCTTTCGCTACACTCAGAGCAGTCAAAATATTGTCCCCTGTAGAAAAACATTTTTTGGAAAATTTAGTAAAAATAAACTGAAATTTAATGTAACTATAAAAATTCAGTACATTTGAAAAATATATGAAAACATTGCAATCCGAAAATTATCACATTAATAACACAAAAATAAATTTCAATTTGCAATAACAGTATTTGCTTCATAGAGGTAGTCTTCTAAACAAAGTATCATCACAAAAATTTCTTTTTCAGATACCCTTTAGGGTTAATCACCTGAAAAATCTATTGATTTTTATTTATATTATGTCTGGATTTCGGAACTACACTGAGTCTAGAAGATGGCAAATGAGACTTTGTGAATATGATCCTTGTGAGGAACAAAAACATAGAACACGGGATGAAACCAAAAACAACAATTCGAAAAGATCAACCTTTCAACATTATTTCTGGCAAAGCTTCTGAATCCCTCGGTATAAAAATATTTATACCATTTTTTTTATAATTTTCTTGGGGAATCCGTGAAAACTCACAATAAAGTGCTCTTGAAAATGTTACTTGTAGGAATGTCAAGATGGCTTCCAAGGTTAAGGTCAAGATTATGATCATGGAAGTGGTCCAGACCATATCTGGACGCATACCTACTATTTCCAATTCCATGATGGAAAATATGGATTTTTGTTTAAAAAAAATTACTTTGACCTTGCTATGCTTATGGAAGTAATGGTCAAGTTTAAATTTGGTTACACTTTTTTCTGAAAGGTTTCTTAAAAATAATTCAGCTGTTTTTATACCTTTGAGACACCTAATAATGTCAAAACAACAGATTGTTCAACTTTTATTATAGAAAATACTGCATTGCCATGTCTACTACAAGGGACTTGAATAAGTCACGCCATCCATGCCTAAAAAATTAGGGAGGAGCTTGTCTGGATCAGAATTTATGAAGTTATTTGAGTTTCGAATTTCCAAATATAAAAGATTCTCTTAAAAGAGTTACAAAATAGGTTTTGGCTTGCTTGCATCAAAAAAATTAGCTGGACATCCCTTCCTATTGATACTAACATCAAATCTTTTTATGATACGAATACTTTTTTGACAGAAAATTCTTCATAAAATGTACTGATTTTTTCAAAATAATTCAGAAGTCAGATACATTCATTGCATATAAATACTGACCAGCAATGTACAAATGAAGATTTCAGCAATATTTTTGAATTATACAAATTCATTAACTCTTCAATAAGCAAATGAGTTCATGGAACTAGTAACTGTTTTCAATACGTCATATTACTGAAAAACAAATCTCACCTGTAACCATAATGACCCTAATATCGGCATCATTTAGTGCTTGTATGCTAGGAGTTGTCTCTGGTTTTAATCTATTCTCCAGAATAATGAACCCTAGAAAGTCTAAATCTTTTTCTATGGCCTCTCTCTGCACTTTTTGCACCTTGGCATAAGACATTTTCAACTTCTTATGTGCCAACGCAATAACTCGATACCCTTCTTGAGTGTATGACTCCAAAATATCAGAAAAATTAACAGGAACAGAGTCTGGATTAATAAAATTTAGAAGCATTTCCGGAGATCCTTTACAGTAGTATTCGAAGTGTGTACCTCCAAGACGTCTTATAATTACGCCCATTCTCTGACAGTTGCTCGAAAAAGGAAACTCTTTAATAATACCAATTTCAACGTCATCGGTTATGTTCTGGTGTTGATTTGGCCGATTTTTGGGTGGCTTCAGAACTGTTGGGTAGATCATATCAAATTTATTGTTGTCAGCTACTTCATATTCTTCCATCACCCATTTGGTGCTTTCAAACATCTGGAAAAAATGTTGACAATTTCTATACTAATGTAAAGACATCAAATATGCAATGTGTACATTGAGATTGGAGGAAATTCATTTTGCCAAGCCCATCCTATTCTTGAACAGTCCTCGGACTATTTAATTTTAATTTGCTGTAGTATCAGAGTAATGACCTAAGTGACATTTTTTGAATGTGAAACCACTATAATTCAATTTAAAAAGATGCCAAATCATACAATGATACTAACCACTCGGCTTAGTTCCATTTATCAATGTTTGTGTACCTACTATTTGAAGGCTAAAATGCCTTGAAAGGCTGAATCTGATGCATCATCAGGGTGATTAAGATGGGAATCTTACATCTTGAATATTTGACAAGCTCAATATTGACCAATCAACTGGAATCTCTTGAGTATGCCATTATAGCTGTCATAAATGAATTTTTTTAAAGATGGTCTACAATAACTGCCCCATCATGTTTTTATAAGTTATTTGAATATTGTTTCCTAGACAGATTCTTAAAGCAACTTGATAGAAATATTTCATTATGGTTTTTGTGAAAGCAAATCAACTTCGGTTGGAGTTTCCTCATTTTTGGAAAATTCTTTGAATCATATTGAGGCAGATTCCTTTTTTGACTTCTTTTGTGATCTCAGCAGAACATTAGATCTTTCAATTCACAAACTTTCAAAATATGAAGTGGATGGTGCCCCACTGAATTGAATGAATAACAAATTAAATTAATATATGGACATTTTTGAGGACTTCTCATGAATATGGCAAAAGTGAATTCATTCCCAACTTTACGTGCGCAATGTATAAAAATTGAAAAAAATATATAAACATAGAAACGAAAAATTATACCAAGATGAGAAATGTATTTCTGAATTATTTCAGTAGTTGAATACTCCATCAACCGCATTCTGCAAATTTCATAACATTCATTATATAGTTCCATAAGTTTTTCTGTTTCAATGATGAAAAAAACTGTAACTGTATTTACTACCTCTTCAGTCAGTGCCTATTCAAGCCACTAAACTCAAGATTGTTAGAAGTGCAGTTTTCCATAGTCTCAAAATGTTTCGATAGATTTGAAATCTATGAGAAATAAAATGAATGAAATATTGAAATATTTGGACAAGCTAGTTAAAAAAGAGAAAAAATATCAAACAATGTAAAAAATAAACAATGAATAAAAAATTCTATAAAACATAAAAGAACGATAAATTATGGTGAGCTGAAATGGAAATAAATTAATAAATGGGTTGAATAATATGTGAAATGTTAATATTATACAAGTAATACAAAATTTAAATAAATTATTAAAATTCAAAAAATAAAAACGACTTCAAACCAAACTATTTTGTGACGTTTTGATTGTGAAGTCGATCCAACGATCCAAGTCCAACGATCAGAATGCCGTGAAGTAGCTTGATTTGAAATATTTTTTCCTAATTTTTATTCTCATTTTTTGTTTCTCAACAGTGTTTATTATTCACATTTGACCTATTGTTTAACCCATTCATCAATTCATTACTATTCCAGGTTACGATTTGTATTCTTTAAAAAATAGATTTCATAAACTGTTGACCCTTTTTGACAGCGGAAATCTGAACCTCTAAGATTCATCAAGAAACACCCAACCACTTTCAACTATAACGCATTATGTTAACAACATACCTTCAAATCCAATGGATCTCCAACTATCTGTTTATCGATTATAGTCAATGAATGGCAAGAAACTAGACCAAAAAGCAAAACGTCATAGGGAAGCGTTTCAACATTTGTCACGGCTGATTTAAAATGTTTATTATTAGCTGGAACAACACACTGCATATCCAATCCATCTTCTGTTAGAGTTCCTGTCTGAAAATATATCCAATTAAATGGAAAACCCTTCAATAAAACTCAATTTTTGTAAAAGGGAAATACCAACCTTATCGAAACACACACAATCGATGGAACCAGATACATTTATACTTCTAGGTGAAATGCAATAAATCTGTTTCTTTTTCAATCTGCTTTGAGCGTAATACATTCCCACAGTCATGGCGGCTGGTAGGGCAGGTGGTACTACCACTGTTATCAGATCCAGAGCTTCAAGAGTTAGCTGAAAGCCACCTACACGCTTCATGATCTAAAAAAAATTAAGCATTTAAGCAGAATGTTCAAAGTTGACTGTGGTTCTGCCATTATACAAAAAAGGTGATTCTGGTGACTTCCCCAAAAATGTCTTGTCGACAATCTTGATAAGGGAAAATATGCTCTTGGTCTTTTCATTGACTTTTCAAGAGTTTTCGACTTAGTGAATCATATGTTTTTATGTAGTACTTTGGAATTGGAATAGAGTTAGGGGGTTCCCCTTAAAATTATTTGAATCATATTCAAATGGCAAAAGTCAGGTTTTGGACTGAATAAAGTTCTGAGTAATTACAGTGAAATAAATCAAGGTGCACCTCAAGGATCTGTATTGGGACCGTTATTGTATGATATATTTGTAAATGATATAATCAATCTAATAGAAAGAAACCAAGATATACAAATAGTGTGTTACGCACATGATACCAATTTACTAATTTAAAAAAAAAAGCATAGAAATTCTACTTAGTAAAACTGAGAGGATTCATGAAGATATCATTCGGTGGTCTGAAAAGAATTGTCTGTTACTGAATCACAACAAAACAGTCACAGTATTTTTTTGGCGATCCAAACAAAGACCACCTCTGTTATACAAAAATACCGAAAAACAAATAACTTGTAGTGATGACGTGCAACTTTTGGGAGTAATTTTAGACAAACATCTGCAATGGGCAAGTCATTCAGAACTATTGTCTAATAAGCTGAGAAGTAGTTGCTACAGCATGAAGTTTATGAAGGACCACTACAGCATAAATGTCTTGCTTATGCTGTACTTTGCACATTTCCACTCCCACATGAAGTGGGAGTGGAAATTTGCAATTGGGAAACAGTGCTAAATTGGGGAAACAGTGCTGGTATCATTCAGATCTTCATTTTTCAAAAGTACATAGAATCTCTCTGCGCGGCATTAGCTGGGTGAGTTGTATGTTTTTTCCGTTGGGTATCTGCCACACGTACCTAAAAAGTCGTAGGTCTGCATGAGAGGAAAGGGGGAACCCTGAGCATGTCATAATGCACCTCTCCGGAATATATTTATTATTATTCCGACTCCGACCCCGGAGTATGCTTGTGGAATTGTTTCCTAGCTCTGTCTGCAGGTGGTGTAGTGGACATACCACTAAATCAACTGCAGAGAGAATCTATGATATAATAAGTTTTAATCTTTATTTTTCAGCTTTTATTAATATTTCAATTTTAATTATTTGGTTGTAGCTTGTATGTTAATTCTTTGTAATTTCAGTTTTTGTTTTAATAAAATTGTTATTTTCAGTTAATCTTATTAATTTTCTAATTGTTTTTTCAGGGTTTTCAAATCAATTTATATTAGATTAGACAATGGAAGTCAAAACTGATGAAATACACCACGAAACATTGTCAACCACCTTCAAACAAATATACTGGAAGCTTGCACTTATATATATATAAGAATAAAAATAAGTTTGCAATAGATAACAATCACTGCTATAACACCCGTCACAGAAATCTCTTGTAGTCTAATTTTCATCACACATCTCTGTATCAAAGATATTTTTTATGTATTGGTTGTAAGCTCTATAATATTCTTGATGATTATATAAAATCATCCTCCAAAGTTCATATTTTTAAATTAAGGCTGAAACAGATCATACTTCGTAAGTGTTGTTATTCCATAGACAATTTCTTTTTAAGATAATAATTTTTTTTATTTTTTAAACTGTATTATTGATGTTTTTTGCCCTTGTTCAATGTAATTAAAATATTGACGTTTTAAATCATTTATGTAACCCTTCTGCATTTAAATGATAAAATAAAGGAATATTATATTATCATTATTGTAAGGAGAAAAATATACCATTAGGTATTATGATTTTAGTAATATTTATTTAGTTCTGTTTGAATTAAATGTCCAAAATTGCATTACAACACATTGTAGAACCATGGCTGTAATGCTATTAACCAAGTTTATTATGAAGGCAATCAAAGCTTAACATACCATACTACATTGTAAATTCAATGTTAACATCAGTTTAATTTAATTTAAAAATAAGCCAGATGAACTGTTTTTTTTTGGTTTTGCTCTGTGTTCTGTATTTTTTATCCTCATAAGTATTATATTATATATATATAAAGTATCATTTGCCATCTTCTGGTGATGTCTGAAGTTTCACAACTAGAACTAGAAATACAGAACACAGAGCAAAACATACTTTGTCTGTGAGAATCTTCGAGTTAACAACACATATATTTTCTTTATGAATTTTACTTTTTGTAATTTCACTATTTGCTAGCTCTGCATTTGACAATGTAGGGTCTTTGATTAATGGTTGCGCAGTGTTGCCAATTATCTCAGTATGGCATGTTATGTTAGGTTCAAAGTGAGTGGGTCTATTCGACCCTCCACCATGCATGCATTACATGTACTGAAGTTGGTTATGGAATAATTGTATGTCAAACTATTGTATGAACTACAAAAGCCAATCGTAGGCAGACCTGAAGGAATATAATGAATACTATCGATACCAAGACCGTTTCATGGTACACCACTACCCTCTAATTAGATATGCCTTTTATAATTAATCAAATGCTTTTCAAAAAGTTCTCATAACATTTCACTATATACCTAGAAAATTGTGTCCACTATGCAATTTATACAAACCTTTGTTACAACGGTGTAGGCGACTCCGCAAATTGCTACTAAAGATAAAAATCCAACAAATCTGTAGGAGTCCTTTTCAAAGCGGAAATCAACAGGTGGAGGATACAAAATGCTTCTGACAAGGCTACCTAAAACGTAAGCAAAGTATGAAAATTACCATCTACTCAAATAACAGAAGCTTCACCTTTCGCTGTTGAAAATCCTGTTCGAACCACAATGGCTAAAACTTTCTCATTTCCAAAATATCTTGTCTGTATTACCCGCGTACCGCAAAATAAAGTGTGCCTGCCATGTTCTTTTGGATCATAAGAGATTTGAACATTTGGTAAAGAAGTTTTAGTTACTGGTACAGACTCGCCTGAAAGATATATAAATAACTCCATCACATATTTAAAACAGGTACGTAAAAATAATCAATATAATGAATGAAATGAAATATATCTCTTTCCACAAATGAAGTTCTCCTGAAAAGGTTGCTTCTAATTCAACTTTACAGTTGTAACATATAAAGTTCACTGAATATATTCACTTGATGACACTAGATATCATGGAGGTTATTTAAAGATTAAAAGTAGTTTTAGCTTAATGCCAAAGGGAAGATTTATACTACCTAATCACATTTATTGAGTACATAATGTACACATTTTGAGTTTGAAGTAATAATCACAATTAATGGTGCCATTTAATGACCTCTGTTAAATTGTTTTCCCTATAAATTAAATTATTGAAATTCATTCATATATAAGAAATATGCAATTTTTTAAAGGCTCTGCAGTGACTGAATGCGTAGACTTTCAAATAAAATGGTTAGCAAAACTGACTTTGACCTCGGTAAATTCAAAATAAAGAAGGCTCTCTCCAAAATTATAATGACACATTTATTCACGAAAATCATGTTACATCAATATTTCTCATTCAATTGTCATGAAAAGTGAAACTGTTTTTCATTTTACCTTTATAATTTTTAATCGATTTGGTATATCTCATGAGCAACTCCCACAGAAGGTCTCATGTTGAGATTAATTTTCCCTTTCCTATCATTTTATTGGTTTTGGTACTTTTGTGAGCATATTTATCATTTTTACACTGATGTCTGATAAAGGTTTTACCTAATCATGAATTGATAAAGCAAAGGTATTCAAAATTTAGTGCTTGATATTGACAGCTGAAAAAAACTAGGTGTTGCATAATCCGAGATCAAAGAGTAATCTGAGAGTAGAGAGTTGTTTGTGAAATTGGGCCTAAAAAAATCTATATCTGAAATATCATCACCTGTCAACATCGACTCATTTACAATGCAAGTGCCTGTTAGTAACGTAGCATCACAATGCATCGTACAACCGTAAGAAGGAATTTCCATTATGTCACCAGGAACTAAAAGCTCTGTAGATATCGTTTCTGTTTTACAAGAGCTACCAACTCCATCAAGAGAAGTTCCAATAGGATGCCTCAAGACCGTACAGACATCACTGCTGTGAATAGTTGATTGCAAGTTTTTCTGGTTCTGCAATGATCAAGAATTATACGTTATGTTAGCAATATTATTAAAAAATAAATTATTACCTCTCTTGTTTGTTTAACTGACATGCCAATGCCAAACAATGATAGGAGAACAATTGTGGAACCATAGTAGTAATAATTGTCGACAATCCAAAGGAAAAAGCTCCATACTTGGAACATATAAAACGGACTGAGAACTGCTGCACACAACAGAACAAAAATGGTTTGCTGTTTCACATCTATGAGATTTTTACCATAAACCAACAACCTAAAAAAACATTAAAACTGTTAAATAGTGTGGACATCCAAATAACTCATTTTTGGAAAGGTTTATTAGTTAACACGATGAAATCATCTCAGAAAAACAATTGATTTTTTGCCAACTTTCCAAATTAAAATAATTTCTTCTGCGGGGCAGTGTAACAATGAATTTCATAAAACATACTTGCGAAAATCTTTATTACTTTTGTCGTTGTCATCATATACATAGACACTGTTTTTTTATATGTATCTAACACTTCTGATGGTTTTTAAGATTAGTTATAGTTTTAACATGGAAAATTATTTTACAACATTAAATAACGATAACACTTCTATGATCCATAAATACTAAAACACAACTTGTGTGGCATAGACAGCTTGAAAATCAAAAACACCCCTATTAAACTTGTTTTCATAAAATTTTGAGAATTAATCATTATTGACTACTCTTTGAATTTGAATTTCTTTGAATTCACCTGGTACATAAAATTAATATTGTACAGAAACTTTTCCTAAAATCTGTTCACCCAGAATTAATAATTATTAACTATTCAAGTTCTGTGATAACTGTGGTACAAAATGCATAGTAGAATAGTTTGAAGTGTCAGTTCGTCTGAAGAAGCTACCCTGTAGTTGAACGCTTTTGGTCTAAAGTTAATAATATGAAAATTACTCAATTAGGTACTTTCGAGGAAAATTAAAATACTTCACATTAGAATTTCAAAGTCTCACCTCATAAACTGCTCACTGTCGGTTAAAGGTCTGAACCTGTGAAAAACATTACAAGCAACTCCTGCTTCCAAACCTGCCAATTTCATAAATTCCCTTTTTTCGTTATTCCAAATATATGTCACTTTTTTGCAGGAAAACATATGCAACCTAAAAAATTCAAAGGCAATCAATGACAATTTTTAGGTTCACATTTTTAACATACTTATCGAGTTCCCTGAATTCTCCATTTTCAAAATGTACTGACAAACCAGGAGGTGCGTCAGAATTAGGTATTTGATTATGATTGAGTCTTCTTGTGTCCTTTTGCAGCTCTGCTATGCTAGCAGGTGTAATAGTTTGAATAGCTCGAACATGGTAAATTTTGTGGTTTCCATTATATAATTCCTCAAACATAGAAACAAAGAATTGTACATAAAATGCCCCATAATAATGAAGCAGAACACAATTTAGAGATTGCTACTAATCTACATAGGTCACTATTTGTATTTTGAGTTTGAGCAACACAGACGCCTTCCGACATTTCCAACTGAAAATTTTCAAGCATAACTTTCTTTAGAATGTTCAGTCATTTGAGGATTTGCCTTGTTTACAGTGCTTTGAAAATTTTTATCTCATTTCGGAAGGATGATTTATTATGACTTTTGAAATGTATTATCAAGACAACTGTGAATCAGGTTTGTCTCTTGGATCTCACATAAAAGTGCTCAAAAAATACGATGACAGTGCTTCATCATGAAATTGTATGATTCAAAGAATGAACACTAGTCGATTACACGAGTGTGTCAAATTGAATAAGTTAAGTTCAACAAAAGTTAGTCACGCACGAAGCACTTCAAAACAATGGACGTCTGTTACTTTTGGAAGAACTCCTCATGTGACAACAATACTTCTAGAGGAACATAGTGAAAAAAGGAAAACTAATGTGCAAGCTCTCACACGTCCAACAACCAATTACTTAGGCCCTCAAAATATTGAATGAATTATCATTCAATATTTTGAGGGCCGTACTGTCCTAATTTGGCACCAAATGACTTTCTTTCTACTGTCGAACATCAAGAATAAATTGCATGGATGATTTTTGTTGGCAGAAAGCTGTTGATGTAGAATATATGTTACGACAAATGATTCAAACACATGCAAAAGTGTATAAATCATGAAGGAACATATTTTTTACAGCAATAAATTGATTTTTAATGTGAAATTACTCAATGTATCTCAAATACTTAAGCTAGTGCTTAAATTAAATCATTACTCGACAGAAAATACATAAATATCCAAAAATATGAAGTTTGAAGTAATTAATCAACAATGTTGCTAATAAATATAGATCCACATTATAATATCAGAGATATTCAACTAATTTTGCATGCGAAATATTTCCAGTCCATCCAGACTCGAAGGAGACGGTGGCTATAGAACAAACACATCACAACAATGTTAAGAAGAATCTAGGTTGTAAAATAAAAGAGTTACCTAAATCACGAGGAAAATAGTATATTATTCAATGAGCAATGAATGTGACCATTTCTATGTAAGTGCAATTTGTTACCATTCATTTAAAGTAGAACTCATGTGAATGATATCTGATTTTTATTCCACAACGAATGTTTCAAATACAAACTGAGTAGAGAAAAG
>WOGN01001100.1:0-20512 GCA_015342105.1 Leptinotarsa texana | reverse complement strand
CAGGTAGGGGTACCCCGTGAAGGGCGGTACTGATGTCTGAGGACTTCATGCCGTCAACATCCCTTCAGTCATGAACCCATTTGTGCTTCTTCAACAATAATCAGCTGAAAGGGTAAGGGAGTTGGGCTCCAACCCGTCTGAAACCAAGATGGCTGTCGAGGTGAGATGATAGAATGCGGTTCTGCTAAACTCTGAAAACCTGATTCGCTCCTGATGTCTTCTGCTGTTTCATCATTTTCCAAACAGAGACGACACACATTGTCCGAGTCTCTGCCTATTCATTTATTTTTACACTGTTCTACAGGTTACACCCAAGTACAGAACAGGGATATAAGTCAAATCACAATACAATAAACTACAATAAGTTATGAAGAGAAAATAAAAGATATGAAAATATCTGAAGTGAAAAAGCCTAATCTCAGAGATGGAACAGTAAAAAATGTCGAGCTGACAATTTGCTGAATTGTATTCGACACACAGAGGTGGCCGATTTAGAATATTTGTACATTGTGTTGGCAGACAAAAAGGATTAACCACTCTATAGGATGATCTAGGTATATTGAAATTAAGTTTTTGCAGAATATATGGGTCAATAATTGAATTATTGATCAGTTAATCATGACCGCAACTCAAGCTATTCATAGCATGTTTATCAAACCATGCATCATGAGGAAATCCAATTGGTGCATTATGTTGATTCAGACGACAGTGATCTGTCTACTATCTACTGTAGTCTAACAACAGTTTGGTTTCAAGCTTTCGAAGGGTTATTGAACGCATTGGAGTGAGCCAAGAAGTCTATAAATCTTCATGCCATCCAGATGTTTGTTTGGCAAAGACTAAAGTGATGCCAAAGTTTTGTCTACAATACACGATTGATGATATTTCGAAAAACAAAAATAAAACTTTACAAGAAAAGGTTATCTCTTTTCTGGAAGATCTTAAGGTGTTTTGCCTTCGAAAATAATTCCATATTCTCTCCACCGATATCTGTCAAAATGTTTTATCAACAATGAAGTCATATAAGGATATTTGTATATTTATTTTGAAGAGATATAAAGGTATATTTTTGACAAATTATTTCGTTTTTGTCTTCAATTCCATTTTACGAAAGTGTATATTGAGTCTATCCACGTACCTGAAAAAATATACTGGAACAATAGAACTCCAAAAGAAAGAAAATATATGTTGGCCAATGGGTATCAATGCCGCTAATATTCTTTGAGATAAAATCACATTAGATGTTTAACTGTTTTCTTGACACACAGAATGCTGCCTGTGGTTCAAAATCTGAACAAAAAAAGAAAATAAAGTAAGGAAGCTGTAGCTATTCATATAATTATGAACTGAATAAAACTTTCGTTCCTCCACCTTCTTACAAAAAATAGAAAAAGCAGATGATGGTTCTTCTGAAAATTACGATATTACTCAATCATATTTTTCAAAAATGAATAGATATGTTGGAATTGAGAAGTTTCATTTCAATAGTAACCTCTTATTATCTTTGTCAACTTTCTCACTTGACTAGGTTTGGAACTAACAAAAGTCAATTACCCTTTCATAGAGTATGACTACCATTTCATTTTTTTGCCTAATATTTGCTTGATACCTGTTCAGCTCAGTTGCTTTAATTCTATGTCAACATCAAAGGGAATGTTTGAAGCTAACTTGTTTACAGCAACAACATTGGAGATTAGCCAGCTTTACCACTGCATTCACGTTTCTAGTTAATAACAGATGTTGTTTGGAATCCCAAATTCAATTTTGTCTCATGAGGAGGATATTTTAAAGAAGAACTTTGCAGATGCAATGCGCAAATTTGTCACGTCTTTCACTTTACATATAATTATATGGTTATCGCTGAACGCGGTCCCACCTTCAAGTCCAGGCCAACTTTTTCTGGGTAAACCGAGTAATATTGCAGCCAACATAACTTTCATAATAAGCATATGCAAATTCAGTTTGAAAACCCCTCTAATAATCTTTGAGTTCATGAATTTGAAACTATACAAATGAACAGCAATTAATTTGTTTCCACTATGTTTTAAATGACAATGCCAATTTCAAAAGTTACTTGGCACTAGCTTCATGATACATGATACAATATAACATAACATAAATTTAATTTCTGTTTCACAGATGCAAACCAGGTTACAGAGACCACCTGTGTTCAAGCGGCCCACCCTCTTTTCACGGCTCCAACAGCTATATCCACCTGAACGACGTTTCAACTCTAGACGCAATATCCTCAGATCCTCTCGTGGTCAATGTTCGTTTCAAATCCTCTTCGCAAATGGGACTACTTCTCTGTGCGTTCTCCGGTGAAGATTTTCTCACGTTGGGGTTGGAAAATGGCGCCCTGGTAATAAGGTTCAGCATGAGAGAACGAGGAGAAGAAATTAGAGTGGTGCACAACACAACTACCGTTCATGATGGTCTGTGGCATAGGGTCAAAGCTGTAAGGTAGGTTTCTGAGTAAATATTCATGTTATTCAGTGTTTAGAACCTTTGGTGTAGTATTGAATATTTCTGGAGTTTTTTTTTCAACACCAAACCGTTATTTCATCACTTCGACACGTGTTTCGATCACCAAGTGATCATCTTCAAGAGGAAGATTAAACTGTTCATGTTCATGTTTTTATGCATTTACATATGCTTTATCTTTGGGAAAAATACCGAAAATGTCAGATTGATTTTGATTTTTATCGAACAATGAATATAATATACAGGCCGTTGTTTTCAGCTGATACCACTATTGCTAACTCGGAAACGGTCCTATAAGTACGGTTGAATGGAACAAAAGTTGCCTCTGTAGGAATGCAATATAATGGTATACTCAGATCGATGAAACCACCAACCATCTTCGAGATATTTGCAAAAAACTGAAAATGACAGATTTTATTTTTTCCTCTCCAACCTTCAATTTCAATTATACCAAGAAATGACAAAGAAAATTCTTTGCTTCATTTCATATTTTTCATTCTGGTTCAACCCATTTCCCAATGCGACGTTTCGTTTATTGAAATTGAATACGAATGTTACTGAAATCTAAACAGAACTTTCCCGTCGGTGATGTCGTTCACTGAGATCCTAAATATTTATATTTACTGAAATTTAAATAGATTTTTGTGAGGTTTGTCTTGGAAAGGAGAGTCCAATGAACTTTGTACCAATACCAAGCCTTTCATAATTTCCAATTTGTAGCTACCCAAATATTTCTGTTCAAAAAATGAGAATATCAGCAAGAATCAACTGAAAAAAATACTGTCTTAAAAAATCATAGACGATATTCAGTAGAAACATTATGAGCGATAATTCCTTTTTTTTAAGTGAGCCATGAAATACATGAATGTGACTGTCAAGTTAATTGTCAAACAAAATAAAAGTTATTCCATTTGGTGAGCAATTTCAAGGGAAAAACATGAATTTTTCAATTAGAAAAAAGTGGATATGCTTTTGTTCATTCTAGAAATGTTAGCAAATCTTTGGAAATGTGTCACATATTGTATCCTGAACGACGATAACCTAATCATAGATATTTTCAACGTATCGAAAATAATTTATGAAATTATGGATCTTTTGAAAAACCCTCCAAAAGGAAATGTATGGTTACTGAATGTTGTGGCGATAATTAAATCGTCGTTTTAGGTAAGTTCGAGAAAGATTCATAAAAGTGATGATGTGACATTCTTTTGATTTAGGATTTGTGGAAAATAAATTTGAGTTGATAAATAAAGTTGAGAACAAAGAAGTATCGCTAAGGAAGATGGCTCATAATTCTGCAATATCTACTACGTCTGTAGGGATAATTTTAAAGAAAGATAAATTCAAGCTTTATCGAGCCAGGAAAGTCCATCATTTGCGTTTGATGGAGTTCAACAGGAGAACTCATGGCTGATTAGATAATTTCGTCAAAATATTGAAATTTGCAAAAAAATTGAGGTGTGATGAAAGTAGATTTACTAAAAACGTATGGTTCAACAGGGATATACATTATCACTGGCGACAAGAAAATGGATATTGACATAGAGTTACCAATTTCCGGAGAATTATATTTGGACTTCTTATCAAGGACTCTAATTGAGTCTCTAGAAGTTTTGCCACTTAGTTTGATGAATAAATCTGAGTATTTCCAATACGACGGAGCTCCACCACATAGCAGGAGAATCTGCAGAGATTTCCTCAATACAACTATGTCAGGAAGACGGGTAGAATATAATGGTCCTATCGAATGGCCACCACGTTCACTGGACCTTTAACTTATAGATTTCTTGTTGTGGTCCTTCATAAAAGATGAAGTATTCAGAAAAAAATTTTAAAATATTGAGAAATGGAAAGGAGAGCCTGCATGGTTATAACTCCACAGATGTTAGAGAACTACTACAAGCACACTATTTCTAGGGGACCATTTTTTTAAGAAATGATGAAAGACAATTTGAACATTAAATGTGATATCGATGAGACGGCAAATTCAATGTTGTGTGTTACGATACTAGGGACTATGTGCTTGCAACGATACTTAGAAATTTGATTTTTCAATAACAAAAAAGTTGATAATGGAATTTTGATTTGGAGTTTTTTGGAAGAAACGTCGAAAAATAGATATGTTGTAATACATCAATGATTTTGAAATCACAAGGTGTGAAAAAATATACAGAGTCTTATTTGAAAAAATAAAATGATTATGAAAGAAAGTTTTTGACTTTCTACTACTCCATCTTGATACAAAAAAAACAAGGATGAGGGAATCTTCCAAAGAAAGGAAGGAAGTAAATCTATATATTGATGTGTAGATCATGCAAAGAAGTAACTTTCAGACACAAACTGATAGAAAGTCCTCCTGAAACAGCTACTTTCATATAAACATTGAATTACTTGAAAGAAAAATTCTTTCGAAACAAATACTTTTATATGAACACTGAATTATACAGAAGATACTTTTCTCCACTCAGTTTGTATTTCAAACATTCGTTGTGGAATAAAAATCAGATATCTTTCACATGAGTTCTACTTTAAATGAATGATTATGAATTTGAATGAACGAAACATCGGATTGGAAAATGAGTTGATCCAGATTATGGAGAACATGAATTTAAGCAAAAAGTTCCCCGGTAATTTTTTGATGTTATTCAAAATGAAAGTGGTGTTTTCTAAATATCTCAGAAGCGGTTCGTGACTTTATCAACCTGAGAATACCATTATGTTGCGTTCCTAAGAAGGCAACTTTCGTTTCATTCAAGCGAACTGGTAGGATTTACCGTTTCCGAGATAAAAATAGTGGTATCTGTTAAGAAAACGGCCTGTATATAAGTAAAGTACAGGTATATGTGAGTATAGGTGAAATCACCATACGTTTTTCGTTCAAGTGAACCTACGATTTTCTAGGTACGTGTGGCAGATACCCGACGGAAAATCAACAACTGACACAGTTAATTCAGCACAGCTGAAGTAAAACAATCAGGCACCTATTCAACGTCTTCCATTCGGCAGATTTGTGGCAAATAACTTCCTACAGAAAAAAAGCTGAAGTTGATTACATTTGATCGGGTTGATCACCGAGAGTCTGGTTTGAAAGTACTTACTCCTCGTCTGTACCGGTAGGGTCATTTCAGAAGTAGTGAACCGTCTGAATATCTCGAACAAATAAAATTAATTTCAACAAGTCATAAGCTCTATCTGCTGTTGATTTAGTGGGATGTACTACTGCGCCAACTGCAGATATGTCTGGAAGCAGCGCCACAAAGAAATCCTCCGGGGTGGGAGTCAGAATGATAGATCATATCCGGAGAGGTATCCTCAAGTGAAAGTGAAATCACCTCACCGTTGCTTCCCATGTGAACCTAGAGATACCTATCACTTGTTGTTTTTCCAAGAAAAATTAAAAGAATCATGACATACACATTGTTCCAAGAGAAAAACTGCTCCCGCACACACAAGAACTGCAACCTCGTTATTGAGGAGCGTTTCATCAACTGAGTTGTCGATATTTGTTATCAAGTTTTCGAACTCAGTATGGTCATTCATCACCCTCATAATACCAACTTGAGATGGCTATTGCAGTTCTCGTGTCTGTGAGCAGTGTTATGTTGAAAAAAGCGTCTACGTTTTTAAACATTCAATGGATTTCTTTATTGCAATAGATGGATATCCACTAGATATCAACCCAAGTGAAAGTATATTTGAATGTCTTTTTCACCCCATATTTCAATTGATAGATAACCTTAGCATATCTGATTGACATTTTTGAACTTCCATTGGATATGTGGAACGGATATTCACTGAATGTCCAAAAGTGTTTCCAATATATATCCATCGGAAATTCGGTGAATATCCAGTTAATTGAAATAAATGTTAGCTGGATATCCTTCTGAGCAGTGATGTATATTTATTAACCATCCTTGTGTTACTTGAGATACCATAATTCACTGTGCCTACGTGCTGAACAGCAAAAACTGTTAATTCTATCAAAATTGATTATTTTCGACATTTAAATTAACGCGACACATTGTCATTTTGAATCGAATAACCATTCATTAGTCGCTATCGGTGTCCAAGACCAAAGGAGTTCATATTCATATCGTTGAAGGCCAAATTTGGCGTTCCCCCTCCAGGTATTTTTCTGTATTCCCTCGATAAATATTAGTACGAATCGTGGTTTATGTGAGTGCAGTTGGTCCCATGTACTGGCTGATTTCGGAATCTGAGACCCAAGCGACTCAACTTGGTTTGTGCAAAATAAATTGTATAATCAATTTTTGTCTCAAAATATAAGTATAAATAAAATGAAATAGGTCTATAGTATTAGAATTTTTGTTAGAATTCAATTTTTCATAGATATGTTTTCCTATGTAGTCGAGCAACTTCATCTACAAGAGTTTATGGATATGTCTATGTCATCGGACGAGGAAGGTGCTGTTGATGCAAGTAGTGATGAAGAGCAGGACATAAGTGAGAATGAGGAAGGAGTTGATGAAGAGGAAGCTGAGCATCATAATCGCCTTTCTTTCACCGGAAAAGATGAAATTACAAAATAGAAAAAAATAATGTTATTCGTTTGCCAATTTCACGGATACCTACAAGAGGCAGCAAAGCTTCTTTAGAATTATGGAAATATTTTATAAATGATGAAATATTACAATCTGTTGTAGATAACACCAACAAGTTTATTATTTCTGTCAAGGAGAATTTCGCACGTGACAGAAATGCACGATCTACTGATTTGCTGGAGATTCAAGAATTCATTGGACTACTCTATTATGCGAACACTTTAAAGGCTAACCATTTGAATGCAGATGATCTTTGGAAAACTGACGTATCTGATGTTGAAATTTTTCGCTTGACAATGTAGTTATCTCGTTTCCGATTTCTTCTAAGATGTATAAGAATGGATGATACAGCCACTCGTTCAGACAGGGCAAACACTTATAAACTTGCACCTATAAGGGTTTTTTTTGACAAGTTTATGGACCATTGAAGGATTCGTTATAGGTATAGGGCGCTGCGGCTTTCGTCAGTAAATACCATCCAAGCCCAACAAATACAGTATCAAAATCTTTGCCATTGCAGATGCGAAAATGATGTATGTTTTCAACATGGAGGTATACGTTGGACAACAACCCGAAGACCTCTTTCGGGTTAGCAACTCACCAGATGCGATCGTAAAACAATTGTCAAAATATTTTTGATAGAGGTCAAAATTAGACCATAGATAATTAATTTACTAGTTTGAGCCTAGTTTATGCAATGTATGAAGGAAAAATCACAGTTATTCGTGCTATAAGGAAAAGTAGGTTTTGATATAGGAGGAATTGTACTCCAGTATCCTATATTCCAAAAAAATTTGTCCCACTGGTATCCTCAAGGCATTTTGACGACAATATCGACAAGAATACAGGTGAAAAGTTCAAACCCGAAATGATAACTACATATAACAAAACTAAATGCGGAGTGGACGTTGTTGATCAACTTTGTTCAAATGTAAACTGTGAAAGAAGTACCAGGCGTTGGCCGATGGTAATGTTTTATTCTATATCGAATGTAGGTGGAATTGATTCTATGGAATTCTAATAACCCCAATATTGGTACTAAGAAAAAGAGGCGCTTGTTTCTGCAAGGTCTAGCATTCGATCTAATAAAGCCCTACTTACAAGTTCGAGAATAGATACAAAATCTTCTAGTAGCATTTATGAAATTTGTGTCATCAAGGGCAAATCCAGGAATACGAAAGATGAAATGGCCGCTGTAACTTTTGCAACACAAAAAAAATCAGGCGTAAATTAATGTGCTTCGAGCATTTACAGGCAATTTGCGAAATGTGCAAACAAAATATTTGGAATTGATAATATTTTGTTCTATACTCAATGTAAGAAATATTTTTTTTATTTTTTTTTTGGTGTTTGTAAGTTTTTTACGATGTGGAAAAAGTTCTTAACGTACATTTCTTTTGTCAATAAACATAATGAATTCGGTCTTGGGTTTTTTTATTGCTGCATATCATTCAAATAGAACCACTCATTAGACACAATAATGATTTACATGTCTTAAGTACTTGAAATATATTTTGGTGTCACAGACCGCAGCGACTAAACTTTCTTAAAAATGTCTAGCGATTAATACTGGGTTAAACTTTTTCATATTTTGGAAAACGTATTGTTGACATATGAGAGCTCCAAATTTTTCAAACAATTGAACTAATTTTCAGATACGAAGCACTATTAGAAAATATTTTGCACTTGATCTCTATATACATTTGAATAATTGGTCCAAACATGTTTATTCACTAATCGATAAACACAGTTATTTTGTTGAATCCACGAACCATAATAAGTGAACCATATTCTTTTTCCAGAGATGGACTATCAGCTCTCTTGGTAGTGGATAATGGGCCTGCTGTCACTAGACAATCAGTAGAAATCGTCCAAAGATCTCCATCTCGCCCCGAAGACGAAGGCCTCTACATCGGCGGCATGCCGCAGGTCGACCTGCAGACCTTCACGAGATACAGGACCGGAATCAGGGGTTGCGTGGCCGACCTAGTCATCAACACAGACTACCACCTACAGCTGATAAACCACTCTGATGCGGGACACAACATAGGCCAGTGCGAGGCATGAAGTCAATTGAACCGATCCAAACGAAAAGTCAATAAATTATAGCGCAAATTGGAGACCAATCGAGGAAATTGGCGTCTACGAGCAACAGGGGGCCTAGTTTTTTAGCTGAATCGTGTACTCTAATCTGAAACTTTCCTATCTTCACTGACATTCATGTGCTAAATGTGGAAAAAACATAAGGCTGACTATTAAAAGCTGTTGAGCTGTCAAGGGGATATACCAAAGATGCGGTTATGACAATTGATGTGCCCAAGATGTGTATAAACCTCTGGCGCGACGCGCTTGTAGAAAGTTGTTGATACAGGGAAACTATTTTGTTTTTGTATGATCCTCAATAGAGGACGACATAGGTCTTGAAAAGTAATTTTGGTTGAGTTTAAAGTTCCGAAATATCGTTGACTTTATTCACTGACATAAATAATTTAGTTATATGAGCATACATACTCCATTTGAATAAAATATATTTTGAGGTGGAAAAACTAAAAAATAATTAATGTTTACACTCAGCAAGTGAGCTATAAAACGATTGTTTTAAATAAATATGTAAGACATACATAAAAATCGCAAATATGAACTACTATTTTTTCACCTTCAGATCTGAGTGAAAATTTCAATGAAATTCAGCATTTATACTAAAGGTGACTGTAGATGATTCATATCAATTTATATAAACTCATAACTGGAGAGATCAATTACATTATTTGTACATAATAGTCCAATTATATACTATTCAAGAACCATTCGAGAAATATACAGAAGTGATAGATGACTTCGTTAACTGTTGATAAAAAAAATTGGTAGAGTTCATAGTTCTGCAATTTTGAATGTCGACAAATTTCATCTTGTGTCAGAAAAGACGTATTTAATGAATGAAATCGCCACTGACGGGAATTCTTCACAATTAGAAGAATGATTCATCTCTTTGATCGATTCCAAATTTATATTGTCTTTCAAAACTTCACAGTATCTCAGTTGAATATCTGTATGACTTTTTTCGTCTTTGGGATCGACCAAATTTATTTAGTTGTATAATAGTTTTGAAATTTAGTAATATCAATGAGTATCTTACTGGCCGGAAGGAAATGAAACAACTGTCATCAAAAACTTCGTCTACAATTTGTGATAGTTTTGACACCTTCTGACGAGGGTGACAATTACCCCAAAATTTTTGAGGGGTATGTAGTACGTTAGATGTGTAGTACGTGTGAGAATTTTTTTAGGCATATCTTTCAGAAATGAACAAATGCAGGTCTACAGATATTCAGCTTCACAGTAGCTGAAAAAACAAGGGAACTCAAATTTGGTGACCACGAAGACCATCTTGTCCCAATTCAGTGCTATATGAAATGTTGATTTCATTCAACAGTATGATGAATGCCATTTGATGTTTTTACTTTGCATTTTACTTCGTTTGTTTTTTGATATTCAGAACAAATAACCTTAATGAAATGGAAAGATGAAATATCCTATATTTGTCTGCGAAAATTAGTAAAAGTATATGATCATACGATAGGTGTTTCTGAAATAATATAGGTCAGACTGAAAGACAAGTGTCTTATTGGAAGTATAACAGGATATTCAACTGATTGAACTCAGATCCACCCAACAAAAATCACCAACAGAGATGCTACAAATGAAATATGGAAAATGCCAGAATCCTTGCCACGGTAAAAATATTACCAAAACGAACAATTCAAGAACTTATTATGAATAAGAAAACTCAACGTTGTTCTAATGACTCATTATCATCAAAAATATTAACGATATTTGATGAATCTCAAAATCTCTCTAGAACAAAAATGGTTTGGGGAGGAAAGTGTGTCTATTTTTAAAATATTCATTTTCAAATCTTCATTCTCCAATAAAAAATGTTATCGATTTCGAGTTTATTGCTACTATTGAGGTAAAATAAATTAAACTCTCTTCTAACATTATTCAACAGGCGTGACCGACCTAATCGCAATCGTTATTAGTTTTTTCAAGTCATTAAAATCTGAAGGTTAAGTTTTGTACATAATGCTCTGTACATATCCCCATAAAAAATTCTAATCATCTCCTCCCTATCTACCGACTAGAAAAGGTTGTATCGAGGTATTGCCGGACATTAACTTGGTGTAATATGGTGGTGATCCATGCTGCTGAAACCATATCGTATTCACTGGTACTTGAGGGTTTCCTGGATTCGGATAAAAATTTGCCAAACTTTGAATGACATCATTTTGAAGTAGTGTCAAATAATTATCGCTATTCAAGTTGCCCTCAATGAAAAAGGGACCAATGATATAGTTTTCTACAATACCTTCCCAAAAATCAACCTTCTGAGGGTATTGCGTGTAATCTCTCATCCAGCCAGGATTTTCCGTTGACCAGTAGCTGAAATTTTGCCGATTATCGTAACCGTCAATAGACAAAGTACACTAATCAGAAAACATAACCTTTTCTAATTGGATGATTTCGTTATCCAACATGTCCATCCAAATAAGTTCTTCTACCAAAATCGTCTTCCATGAGTAGGTATCGTTTTATAGGAATGCATTTTATTTTCTTTTAATGTATACTATCGATATATGGCTAACATTGAATTTAATGGATGCCTGTCTATCCGATGTATGTGGGCTTTCCTCAAACTCAAGCATCTATTGCACTGGCAGCTGCTTAGCTGCTTTTTTTATCTGCCCCACGTGACCAAGCTATCGAAACTGCTTCTCTGTTTTGCTTATTGTTCCTTGAGATATAGGCGGTTAATTAAGAAGTTTCTCATGAAATAGGTGAGCTACTTCCTGTTGTGTTCGGGTTTTATCTCAGTAACCAATTATTTATGAAACTGTTATTTCATGCATCTGACCATTTGTCAGACTTGAAGTTAACGAATTTTGAACTTAAGTTAAAATACTGACAACTAATGTTGTAATATACAAAACGAGGCGTTTCAGGATAACATTGTCATCTAAATTATTTACAGTTTTTTAAAAGATATCATCGAAAATGAACATTGCTATGTTTTTTGTTTACTATCTTATTATCAATACTTGAACATGAAGTAAGTTTTGAGTATGTTGCAATAAGGTTTGAGTGTATTTGATCGAATTTTGGTAACCACAAGATTTCAATTGATTTTATCTTAATTGTTGCAATAAATTTGAAAGCGATAACTTATCTACACTCAGAGGCATAATGTCCTCTAATGATTTTGATAATAAAATCTATAGATGAATGGATTTGAAAATTTTTGTTACAGTTCACAAGAAATTTCATGACTAAAAATTAATATTTTCAACATTTCACTGAAAACCATTTTCATTACGACATTTACTAGTTATAGCGACATGTATATATGCAAAAGAGAAGCGTTATGTCGAATGAAATGACAACAAATTTCAATGTTTTTTCTGAATCCATGAATAGTCATATAATGCTCCGCATTTAGTTCAAACAAATTCACAAATATGATTTGGTAGAAATATTTTATTCTATCCAGTTTTGTTTCGGTTTTTTCTATCATATTGAATGTTATGGTTTATCCCGAGTATCGATCCCTTTCGACTGTGATTCTAGATATACGAGACGACATATCAGAGGTTTATATGTATCTTGGATGTGCCTTATATTGATAGTAGTGATTTATCGAGAGCGCTGAAGGCCGAAATTTTTGTTACCGTATCTTTCAAGGAGATCCTTTTTGTAATAGATTTGTGTACGATGTCTGCGAGCCTAGCGGATTTCTAAGGATTTGTGTTAGGATTGTAGATAGCCTCGAGTAAGAATAAGATGGGCTTTTTGTATCTTACGATTCTTTTGTACTCATCGCATGGAAAAACGCCAACGAATTCTTGATTATGATATTAAGTTTGCCTTGTTTCGTAATTTTTTCAATTCTGTCGCCTATCTTCTTCATGTCAAGACTGAGTGGTGTCACTCATAACTGACGTAAATTACATGTAACATAATGAAATTATAATTTTAGAAAACTTCATAAATATTGTGATTTTCAAGGAGATGCTGTTTGTATCACAGAAATTATCATTTACTTCTTCTTCAATACTGAATACTCATAAGATACTCGTGAAACTTTTTTGTGACGACATGAACAAAAATTGATTCCAAATTATTACTGAAACATTAACAATAGTTTCTAGCATACATTCTAATAACTTCTATATCTGAAACCTACAAGACTTCAACACCTTTGTACAACAAAGTACCATAAAATCTAAGAATGGTATGGAAATTGTAGTTGAAAGTAATCAAATATAGAAAAAGGAATCAATCAATAAGACTAAGTCGACCAGATTTCCATAAGAATGAGGAATATATGAAGAAGAAATAAATGAAGAATACAGAAAAGAGAATGAAGTGAGACTGAAATACTAGAGAAAAGATCTAAGAACATAAACAGAAAAAAATTTGGGGTGAGAAATACTGAAATGGCAAGACGGGAAAGGTAGGGAATGTTTTCTAGAATTAAATCGTAGGGTATGGAAGAATAATGATCAGAGATAAAAAAAGGAATGATACTTTGATGATCTGATCCAGAATGAACATGAAATTCGATTGAAACAGAAGTAAAGAAATGACACTGAACGAAAAGTTATGAGAAATAAATGAATAAAACCATGAAAGAGTTGAAACACGTGTTTACTTGGGAGCCAAAATTGTAAACGAAAGAAAAGTCGATTTAAAAGTATCAAAGAAAGTTGTCCTGAAAAATATAATGAAAAAATAAATGAATAAAATATTCAAATCGTATAACAGCACCACAAATGAAGAAAAATCTTGCAAGCAATGAGGTGAATGAGAAAGAACGGAAACAATAGAAAATATGATTTGAAGGATGAAACAAAAATCCTATTCTGGGAATCAAAATCATTCGCACGAAAAGAAGGGGAAGAAAACTATGTTCATCAATATACATGAAAGTATTTTAGCTTGGAAATTCATTATTTCATGAATGAATTGGACGACAAATAACAAATGTTATGCGGTTGGTATTTTGTCTTGATAAATTGAGAATACTTGTTCTGAATTATGAATAGATTGATGGATGTAGCCGTTACTACGTGGCTGAAATCATAATGGAAAGAGATGTGGAAATTTCTATGTTTCTACCACTTTTATTTGTAACGTTAGTTACAAAGGAAAGTGGTAAAAACATAGAAATTTTCATTTCTCTTTTCATGAATGATGAATAGTTTTCTGAACAATACAAGTTCCTCCGAGTAATAAAATGAATCCCACTTCTTCAGTATTAGATTTTCTCTATGAAGATTTATGATACCACGAAAAGTATTTCTCAATTCCTCAGGCAGTCCTGATTGTTAAAGATATTGCAGAGCGAAACACGTGTCGCTGCTTTGTGAACCTTCATATTGAAGAAAGCTCACAATGAACTTATCAGTTTTGTTATTAATTTTCATAAAGTATCGGATAATATCATTCAACAATTCATCTGAGTTTGGGGGAGATCATATAGATGGAAAGATTCGAATTGAGTTTTCAGGAATATGTTGAATACCACGTTATAATGTATTCGATACTTCAGAAGCTTTTCATAACCAACAACAAATTATTGGTTCTGTGGAGTCTATGGAAGATTCATAAAGCAATCTTGATGAACGCTAAAGAATCAAATTTCGAAACGGAGTATACTCAACTGATAAATGCTCCTATTTCAATTAATATTTATAGTTTCATAAGTACTTTCACATGCAAATAGTTTCACCGTTCACATTTGATGCGAAAAAACTTCAAACCTATTTGTTGTTTGTTCGTTTCTCTGGTGCCTGAAAAACGATTTTTAAATGGAAGATTAGGAAAAAGTAAAAAGTTTTGAAAGAGTGTTCGTTGGCTCCTGAAATGGTTTTTATATATAAAAGAACTGTAGCTTGCTAAGCAAGAAAATCTTGAAAAGTCGTGATTGAAAATCTAAACCGTCCACAAATTTCCCCTCGACATACTCAGAAGAGAAATGTCGGTTGGTGGCTGAATATGTGGTTATATTAATCGAATGGGCCTTTGGTATCTAACCTTGGAATTAGGTTTCTCTGTAGGAAAATATAGTCTTCTGCGATCTGATGGACTGTTTGATGATCTGGAATGACCTCTGAATAGATGAAGGAACACGACAACAATTCTATAAGAAATATGACAACTGCGGAAACTGCAAAAACCTGCTTTTTATTTATTACGATTCAGCACACGATTCTCCAGCGGATTTCCGAAACAATTAAATAAAAAAAAAATTAGAAAATTCCTTGCATATAAGTCTGTGAGAATAACCACTAGTGAATGATGTTGAAAATATATACTAAAAAATATTTGCAAGTAGAGTTAGGGGAAATTGCGACGAACTACATTATGAACAGCTAGGTAGTACTAAAGGGTGGGGTAGCTGTTTTATATTTCTATACAAATCAGTATGAATCGTTGTAAATAGTTCAAATTGGAAAAATAACGCATTATTTCAGATCTGACTTAACCTAGAACAATAAATCGAATGGAGTGTTTAATTTTTTTATGCCTAATCATTGAAGTCGTCATGTTTCAAATCCTAACTCATGCCATTTTGTAAAAAATGTAATTTTATATTCTATCCACAGTCATTCTGTTTCATTCATTTACATTCAGAAGAACAATTTTCGACAGATTTTTCTGGTTTAGAAGATGTTTGCCACCACAATTATAGATCGATATGAGTATACAGAAATATGTTACAAGTTGTATATTCATTATTGACTTGCTCTGAGTGGGAGTCTCTGAATACTCAACGGATTTTATTTTAGGAGTCATCGGTTTCAAAATAGTAGAGTCAGTTGGTTGTATAGTGCTTTTCTATATATGTTCTGAAGACTGTTGCCAGTGATATCGAACAGTTTTTCATCGAAATTGTAACTTAGCCTTAATAATCTTACTGTGAGTCGGCCCATGCAGATTTATTAAAACTTTCAGAAATGTGTTTCGGAGCTGTTAATAATATGGGATACAAGGCTATGATAAAACTCAAATCATCACTTATACTGAGCTGATATCTCATTAATTACTTACAATTCCACCATAAATAATGATGTAGCCTTTGAGTTCTCCAAAACAACAAAAGAGTTTAACAAACTGAAGATAGTGGTTACTTGCTTTTATTTAAGGGACCATTCCTTGGATTATTCTATGGATATTTTGTCATTTGAAGATATTTTATAGGGCAAAATATCGTTACAATAGTCCAAGGAATAGTCGCATGTTCAATAAACACCATGCATGCAAACGAGAAAGTACTGAGAAATATGTGAGTTATATATGAGAGATTGAGTTGAACTCTTGAACTGATCAGAACTGAGGTATATTCATTGGGAAAATTGAGTAATTGGTATTAGAGTAACACATTTGGTTTAAATTCATTGAAATATGATGTGGAACAGAACATTCGAATTTATAAGAGATATGGATATGACTTAAAAAAATTTGACATATTTTATAACGAAACAAAAATATTTTGAAGATCCATTATTGGATTTGAGTTATTTATCAGAATATGAGTTGAAAAAATAGAGAAATAGCTACATTGAAAAATTATACCAGTTCATTTCTCAAGGAATTAATCGATCGCTAACGTGTAAAATTCAAAAGTCATAAGGAAAATTTAACAATACATATATATTACATTCAATACATACAAACATACAACATATAAAATAAATTAATAATATTGTTTTCATTTTCCTGTTGAGAAATTCTAATCATGATTCTCAAAGAGAAATGATCGCCTAACTTATTATATAAACAACGGAAAGATTGAAAGAATATATGAATCATGGAAAAAAATTGAAGTATTTTGTTTCTCGAATCATTATTTTGTTTATCACGAGAATATAGTAAAAAATATGCTGAACTTACCAACATGTAATCGAATATTCCAATGATTTCACAAGTTTTTGAGTTATTGCCAAAAACTAAATTGAATTCTTGATGTACTGTGAAGTCATCATTATTTCGAAAGTGAGCGTCAGCCAGATCTGTAGCTATTGAAACTGCGACAAAACTGATTTCATTTATTTTTCGATCTGTTATGAAATGTAAGCTAGTTGGGCTTTGGATATCCTTCCAGGACCCATTCGGCAATATCAGAAATCATTCTTATCCGAAACTTATAGTTTCATTTTAACTTTGTTATTAGTGGACATTTTTTCATTCAGTCCTGTGATATACAATGGGGCTTTATTTTCAATATGATTGATCACTCGTGTCTTCAATTCACCATTTGATTGATTTCAATGAAAATAAGATGTTCATCTTCAAGAACTTGTTGGAGTTTTTTCATATTTCATTTTACATTTTGCAATGAAGTAGGTACTGATTGGTCCAGTGTAAAATTCACCTTGTTAATAGCTGATGTATATGAATTCCTTATTTGTACAGGTAGTTTAATTTGTGTGTTAATAACAATTGCTTTTGACCTACATCTAGTGTTTCAATTGACTACTGAAATCCTTCCTGAGAATCTTTTTTTGTAAGGTTGTAAATGATTTAATTGCCAGAAATCATTGAACGAATAGTTTTGGCTATTACACCAAAAATGGTGTAATAGCCAAAACTACTCACAATAAAGAAATTGCGTGAAAAATAGACAAAAGTGTTTTTATGTAGTGTATCCTCAGTGAACATGAATTCCCACAAAATAAACAAGTCGTCAATCAAAGAAGTACAATCAATTTCAATAAAAACTATTTGAAAAAATGTGTAGATCATGCGAAGAAATAACTCCCTGGCACAAAAAAGCCCTCAACTACTACTTCCATAAAAACATAGAATTACACGAGAGAAAAAATACTTACTTCTATTCAGTTTGTACTCTAAGCATAGGTTATGGAATTGAATCAGATATCATTGACAATATTGCTACGTAATATAGTGTATGACAAAGTTCAATTTCACTTACATGGAACTATGTCATGCTCAATGGCGAACATCGAATTTTCAAAATAAAACACTTGCCTTGTTATCCAGATTGGTGCTGAAGAGTTAATAAGGTGAATATGTTATTCCGAAACATCGATGCCCGTCATTGTTGATGAAACTGTTCTGTGTGAGTGAAATTTTTACATCTTCAGTTTACTTTATTGCATAGCAATCATGTTAATGACATCTGATTCAATTTCATTCTCCATTACATTGCGCAAGTACTACAGAAAAATCCTTATAGCGCTCTAAAAGCGGTACCTGTGCGAAAGTAGCGATTCACGTTGGATTAGAATCTTTGGGGATCAAATTCATTTGGAAAAACGATCTCAAGAAGTTTATTCTACGTGAACGTAGTTCTCCAAATGGAAGAGTCCTTGACCAGTGAAATTCAAGGTGTCCATCGCGTATTTCTGAGGTGTACCGCTCCTGTTGGTGGAATCAAATGTGCCAAATCACTTGAACACTTCCCGTGAAAGTATTTATGAAAGAGAGACAAATCACCTCTTTCTTCGATGTTCCAGACTATCAAGATTGCAAGTGATGTTTGAGTCTTCAATCAGGCGGATGGCTCTTTTCTGAATGGAATCCAACAGCTCCATACATAAGAACAATACTCCTAAGAAAGACTTATCTGAGCTGTATAAAGCATCGAAATTTGCTGAAGTATGTAGAGTTTTTTGGTTCGGAACAGTGTTCCAAGCTTTTGAGAAGCAGCCTTTGCAATTATTGTGCCCAATCACAGGTCTACGATGAAAAAAGTGTTGGATATTCAACTAGTGATTTTAACAGTATTTTGTGAGCAGATTACGGAAAAAATAGTAAAAAAATTCTACCACCTATAGATACGTCACAAATTTCATCTATAATTTTCTTATTAAATTGATTTTTAGGTTCGGTATGGGTTTCATGTTTCTGTATTCTACAGCCTATATAAGCGGTAAATTGAGTCTAAGTTATGGAGCTTTTATGATGAACAAGTTACTACACAATGTGAGTATATATCTAAAAACAATACGGTTTTAATCTATTTATTTCTATTATTTAACAAAACGAATCTAAACTGGGAAAATCCAGTTCCTACTGGAACAAGGCATGTATGTGTCGGTCTGTCTGCTCAATACGTATCTTCATCTTAGTCAGGTTGGAAACTATTCCCTTATCCTTCCAACTGTCTTTCGTCAGTAAGACGAGTGGTTCATGACGTAGGGTGTTTTGGTGGAGACATAAAGGTCAATAACGTCTATGCCGCTCTGGCCTTGTATACCCCTTCATGACCTGGGTATTTGATGAACAAACTGTTCATTCCTCGGACTTCGTGGGGCCTTCACTCAACAGAGCGACGGGGCCTTCTGAAACGAGTGGTGTCGTCTATAGTGTAATATACAGCTTCCCTAACTAATGGGTTATCGTGAGTTTCTGCTGACTCAAAAACTCTCTGATTCCTCGACTGAATGGACTATCGTATTGTTAACAGCTTCAAATCTCTGCGGATGGCTTCGTTCCACACAAGCCATGGAGCATTCACCAGCATCCTGACTAGTTTATTCTGCAACCTTTCCAGAATGGAGATGTTTGATGGAGCGGTTTGTCCCCATGCGCCTGAAGCATACATAATGGCAGGTTTGAACATCGTATTGTATAGTAAAAGACTGAGCTTGGATTTACGATTGATAAGATGATAGTGATGAAGAGAAGAGAAATAAAACTTTCTATGCTTTTCACCACTTTTATTTGTAACTAACGTTACTGCAGTTTCGTCCTATACGTCCTATAAGTTTGAAAATGCACTGAAATTTGACCTCCAGTTATAGGAAAAATATATGCATTATATAAACACGTTACCGCTGAGCTACTCGAGCGATTACCAATGTGGTTGTGTGATAGTGATATGAGTACAAAACATAATTGATATTCACTTTGTGAGCAAATAAATAAATTTGAAGAGTTGTAAATGATATAATAATGTCAAATACAAGTACGAACAGGTATTTTTTGATCTGTAAAATATTTTAGAATCTTTGGGAAAAAAAGTTTCTGACTTTCTACTACTACTCCATCTTTCAAATTCTTTTGCTTGGCTGTTATAGTTCATAGAATTATAGAAAGTGGGCTTTACTTTAGAGGCGTCTGACGAATGAAAAATGATTAGCTGTTGGCTGGTGAGGTTGAATAATTCAGTTTTGACCTTTATGTTGTGTCTTAGTATTTCAAAAATTGTTGCACAATTTCATAAAAAATTGATAGAAGGAAAAAGGGGAGTTGTATTAACTTCGAAAACAAATATTTGCTATCTGAAATGAATTGATTTATTTGTTCACTGGTGAGCGTCGACGATTTCTTCGGATAACCATCAGATTTGCATTTTAGATAGTAACGTAATTTGAAATTTTTGCTGACTTTATTGAAACAACGATAAAAATAAAATAAAAACAACAATGAAAATCAATTGG
>WOGN01001099.1:0-20515 GCA_015342105.1 Leptinotarsa texana | reverse complement strand
CACATCACCACAAATAATCTAATCGTCCTTATTGTTATGAATTTCATGCAGTACTAGTTCCATGTTATGTATATAGTCTTTAAAATCATTCTCTGGAGTTCTGTATACAGCCATAACCCATACTGCGTTTTGAGTCCTTGGAATTCTAACTCCAGCTAGGCATGCTTCGAAATTCGTCTCCACACTTTTTTTAAATGGGATTGGTACTACCTCAAGACCATTTTTACATATATACATACTCCGCCTCTACCATGACAGGATCGTGCAAAGTAGAAAATTAATTTAATTTTTTTTACCACAGTTACCTCCATTTCTTTGTCAGTTAGGCAGTGTTCGTCCATAAATATTATATCTGCATTGCACGATGTCAGCATAACGCTAAGGGAATCACATTTGTTTGATATGTCTTGGATATTCATATGTAGGACGGTAAGAAAACCATCCTTTGTTATATGGAATTTTGTGGCTGATTGACTATTGGAAAATTTTCAATTACTGTACTTTTGCTTTCGTTATTTCGTATGTATATCTCCTCTTTCCTAAAATCAAACCTATGGACCGCTACCCTCCGTGGCCAGAGGGAACTAGTATAAGCAGCAGTTTTTAATTCACAGTCAAGGCCCACTTTGAAACATTTATTGTCTTTATATTTTTTAAATGTGTTAATTTCTTTAACATAGATCAGATTTTTTTAATCGTCTTTTCCTCCAGATAATTTATTATCATTTCTTCTGATACATGATCCTTGACTTTTGCTATAAAAATCCAAATTCGACTTTCACTAGCTCTCCCTACAAAACTGTTAGTTTCATCCTCTACACTCACTGCCGCTTGTCCAATCTGGTATTTTGGTTTTTGCTTTCTTCGACGTCTAACTGTTTTGAAAGGACTGTCTGGTTCTTGGAGATTCTCCTTCCCTTTCGTATTCTCATTATTTTGGATATCATTTTCCAAGTTTATTATTTCCTTAAGCTTCTGTTCACTCTGAACCTTCATTATTTCAGTTGCCACAGAGCTGGAATTAATAGTTGGTACACCCTGTAGAGTGGGAATGTCTAATACTTCCAAGATATTTACTTTATTTTCTTCAGTATGACTCATACTTTTTATGTCGTTTTGTTCCCAGTTAAGTCTGTTCGTTTGTGCTACTGAATCTTTTTTTGTATCAGTTAATTTGACATTGGATTCTAGGGTATTATTTTTTGTTGGTATGGTCTGTTGATGTTTCTTATAGGTAGTTGAAGTTTTATTTACATTTTGGAGTCGCAATTTTTCTTCTACAAGGGATACTTTTTCATTTAGTAGTTTGATTAAATGTTCTTTATCTTCGATAATTGTGTTTTTATCTGAAATGATTTGCTTCAGTAATGCATTTTCCTCCAATAAAAATGCTTCTAGTATTACTGTGTAAAGATACGGTGTATCTTTCCTTTATTGGTTCATCACAACACGTTTTTGTTCTGACTGCACATGCTTTGTGATAAACTGATTCACATTTCACATAACTTAATCCTGAGGAGAACTTTTTTACAGTATTTGCATTTTATCTTTAGCCTATCTGAAACACTACCTTCACTTTCGGCCATATTGGCATTTCCAACTATATAATGATGTCATCCATATATACAGGCAGCGATCCTTTTGGATGCCAAGAAGGATGTTATCCATCACTCTTTGGAACGTGGATGATGCATTCTTTAATCAAAAAAGTATTCGAACAATTCATAGTGACCGTTCTCAACAGAGGTGGTTTTGGAAAGTCTTTTGGGTCGATTTCGATCTGGTGAAATCTTGAAGCAAGATCGAGGGTGATAAAATACTGACATTTTCCGAACTGATCTAGCAGGTCGGAAATGTTGAGTAACGGATACTTATCGTCTACCGACAGTTCGTTCAGCTATTGATAGTCAATCACAACACGCCACCTGGGTTTTCCTGAAGCATCTAGCTTTTTCGGTACTACCCAAACAGGGGATGATAATGGATTTGTCGAATGTTGAATAATTCCTTGATTGGGCATTTTGGAAATCTGGGTTTTGACTTCTTCTTTGTGGATTTGAGGGTATCTGTAAGATTTTGTATTCACGGTTCTCGCATTGTTAGTTTCGATTGTGTGTTTAATTTCATTTGTGAAGCTGAGAGTATCGCCGTCAAGATAGAATATATCAGAAAATTCTAGGCATAATTAGGTTGTCATTTGTTCTTCTTCATCATTCAAATGGTCAAGTCTGAGTTGATTTTTTATCTCTTGGATTCTGTCGATTTGTTCTGAGTCATTGTGAAAGGTCTTCAAAATTGATTGAAAGTCTGTTATTGGTTAGAGAATTAGATCTGAAAATTTGATGATTTTGAGAATTGCGTTGGCATTTACAATGGATGTTGAAACTTCACCATTTGTGTCAATTTTTACTAAATCGTTTGGTATACTGACTTTCTCTTTTTCTTGCGCTAACAGTATAGCGTCGGTATTTTCGAAGTTACTTTTGAGTTTAAATATTCTTTCTGTTCTGTGTTCAATTGAAATTTAGTTTGGTTTTGAGTTCTCAGTTACTTTATCATCTATAACTTTGGACACAGGAACCGTTTTGAAATTCATAATTAGTTGTTTGTTTTTTTTTGATCAATAAAACAATTATAATGTTCCAGAAAATCGGATTCTAATAAACTATCGAATTCAATATCAAGGTTGTGAACATATACTTTGTGGGGTTCATTATCTTTGAAATTAATCAGGGTCGTTTCAGTGATTGAAATTTTTTGGTCCGTGATTCCCTGGACTATTACATTTTCTGGGAATCGTTGATGGTATTTTTTACAAGTTTTTGATTTGAACATCGAAATTCCTGCACCAGTATCTACCAAAATTTTGAAAGTATTTGAAAGGTCTTTGATGGAGTATAAGTTTTTTGAGTTCATGGAGTGAAGTGAACTTACATGAAGCGTTGTTCCGGGAAGTTCAGATCGGTGTGATAATCTTCTAGGTCCATTGATTGGATCTGGGTTTGAATGTCCGACGTTATGTCTTGGGATTGATTGAAATCTGGAGAGTGATGTTGTGTAGATAGTGAAAGAGAACCCTGGTATCCTGAGATATTTGGATTGTTTACATATTGGTCGTATTGGTCACTTTGGCGATATTGGTTTTATTGATCGTATCATTCAAGTTTTTTTTGGGGATATTGACCATTATCTTGGCTACTAGCTGTAAAGTAGTTCTCATATTCTTGGTTATAGTCTTGAAGAGTTTGGGTATCTTCATATTTAACGATGTGTTATGTTGATTTGACAAATGACCAAATCGTCCACAAAAGTTACACGTTTTTGAAGACTGAGGAGTTATTTTTTTTTTGGAATGCCGTTTTACGGTTGATTGTGTTTGTCATATTTTTGGTTTCCGAAATACGAAAGCTGAATTTCTCTCCTGATTCGCATATGTACTTCAAGCATGTCTCTGGGGTTTGCAGCACGTATAATTTGTCCTAGTCTGGGTTCAAGTCCGGTGAGTAGTGTATTCAGTGTATCTTGAAAAATATTAACGCGGTTTCGTTTGGTAGCTGTTTTAGTCTTTACAGGTCTTGGATTAAGGAGGTGAGGTTTCGGGGTTTCGAGAGTTCATAAGTTGAGCAGATCTTCTGCGAAGTTTGTTATTAATGTGTATTGTTAAAATATTTCTTTGATCGCGAGTTGACATTTGATACGCACAATCACAAGCATTAATGAATGTTGTTAGAAGTATTTGGTCTCCTTCAAACTCAGGGACGATTGAAAATATCTCCGACAATTTATATGCTTTAATTTCGGGGATAGGTTCAGGGGCATTTTCGTTATCAGGCATATCGCTCAAATAATCAATTTACTGGACTATAATAAATCAATAATAGCAATACTCAATACCTTCAAGATAATCGAACAGTACGGTTATTTTGATGATAATTGATCTGTGCAATTATCAACAATTGGTTTTAACAATAAGCCAATAATCAATCAGTATGATTATTGAAATGAAATCAAAATTCAATACAACAAACGAGATGAATTTTTTCTGACTCACGGTATTATTTGTTTCATGGGTAGTTCTTCTTGTTCTCGAAGTTTTCCACCAGGGGCTTCTTCCGTGTTCCTTTCGTGGTTTTCGTCAAGTGATGACTCATTGGGTTCTCTTGATTCTCGTTTCCTCGAAGGGCTCGGTTCTTTGTTTCTTTGAAGGATTGGAATCCACCGCTGCAAGTTAGAATTTTCTTGTTCTAGCAACGTTCAGGAATCCGCACGACTGCGCCAATTTGTTATATTTCGATTTTCAGAATTCACTTTTCAAAAATTGATTCATTTCTTCAAATACTTTATTTGAATATAATATGAAAAACTTGTAAAATTAACAATTGAAAATAAATTATACGTTAGGAGTAAGTAATTGATAATGAACGATAAATAGACTTCGAAGGGTCTATTTATATGTTTGATATGGAAAACAATATTTGAACAGTGTCACCAATTGCTTTTGTCTGGAACACACGTGTTCATCTTGTTGATACTGCACAATTGGCACTTTTCGCAGGAAGCTGTTATCGCTTATAATTGAATACGTCTGAGTCGCTAATTCGCATATAACATACATAGTATACAGAATATTGCCTTACATAAAAATACAGATTCACATCAAAAGTTCGAGTTAGAAGTATTCATTTAAAGAGTAGAGACATTTCTCAGCCAGGTATCCTTTGTCTTTTAAGCTTTTGATGGGGAAAGGAAAGTTGTTGAAAATCTTTGCAATGATTCGAGCTGGAGCTTTTTAGGAAATATTGCGTTGATGATATACCAGATCGAAAACCGTGCTGGCTATTTGTCAAAATATTATGCCCATTGATAAAATTCATTAGCCTGTCCAAAAATCCATATTTGAAAACTTTCGAGAAATTACTGCATATCGTTATAGGTCTATAATTTTCCAAGTAATCGGGACAGTGTTTTTTACAAATAGAAATGACTTTTCCTTCATTGATGGTTGCAGATCGATTCTGTAAACATCTAGATGTGTTGGTTTGGTGACACCTTTTACATGAGAGGTGTGTCTGTAATGACCACTTTCAACAGATTCATATGATCAATCACAATTTTTATTTGTTCTCGTGATTCACGGATTACGCCTTTCTGATTTATTGTATACTTGAATAGATTGAAGTCTACTTTGTCATAGTCTTGATCATCCATGGCATCAAAAAAACGTTCCATATCACAGGCTTCGGAGCTCACACAGCAGTTCACATTGTTGCTGATGACTTTCACATTTTTTGTATTGTACAACCTGGGTGATATACGTTGTGACACTTTTCACATTTTAAAACTTGTTTCACGATCGGGTGTTCGCATTAAATTTAATTAATGAGAGAAGTGTACGACTGTACGTCAGACTGGCCCGCAATTTTGAAACTCCCAAAATAAGGTTTCCCTTGTGCATAGAAATAATTATTTTTGACCATTGTGAGACCTCTAGAAATTTACAAAATTGCAATATATGTTTCCTTATCCCAACTAGTTATAATTGAAAATGCGGGATAGGCGGGAAATACCTAGGTGTTGTGGTTTTGTAAACTGTGTGGTGAATATTTCACAATGAAGTATTAGATACTGAAATCCGTTATTATGATATATTTTCATCACATATAGGTATTTCTATTGCAAAAATCTAGTATAGCTTTGTCCTGCTGATAATGAATATTTTTATTAATTTCATTAGGATTGTGAATTTTGTAAAAAATTCAAGTATATCTCACCAGTTGATGTATTATCAAAACAAACATGGTCTGATAATTTCAGAATGGTGTTTGTTCAATAGTGTGTATTTTACCAAATAGCGTATTGTATAAAAACTATTTTCAGGTAACACAATTGAGAAAGATATAAATAGAGCGCCCAGCACTGTAATAGTAGTTAATGCGTTGAATTCAACAGGAACAAGAACCCGAGCAGCAGCTCGGGTATTGCGACCGTTACCTCAGAGCCTTTGACAATGTCTACCGCAGTAGTAGATGAAACGTCAGGCGAAAAATAGATTTCATACAATTATCTTCGTGAAAGTTTACATTCTTCGATACATCTCGTATTAATAAGGCATGAGTTGCCCCAACTGTATGGCTATAAATATTTGTGGCAAAGCAGATTACCTACTTTTGAAATGGATTTGAAAACATACAAATTTAAAATAGTATTATTTGTTGAATGAAGCTATTAAATATGATAAGGCACTTAAATATACAATTGTTATTCACAAAGTGTAATGTAGTACAGTGGTACCATGGTATACAAATAGTTGCACCGAAAAAAGTGGAATCAGCAGTATACGATTGGGATGAAATTCGGGCATGATAACGGCGAAAAAAAACATAAGGAATCAAGAAAAGTTGCTAAAGCAATGACAGTAGTTACTAATGAAAAAGAAAGAGGTATCGAAAGTGCAATCTCGAGGTTGAAAGCAACAAGGAATAGCAAGAACAAAAGAAAGAAAAAATTATAATCAGATCCTTCCCTAAAACATGTGGACTGAAACCATAAAAAGATTTCATATGAAGCACAAGTTGTTCATAGTTTATTATAAGTCCATTCATTTGATGAGTTGGTGAAATTTAATTTCATGATGTTCAAAAATTCCACATAGGTGAAATGAACCCAGGTAAAATAAAATTATCAGTCACAACGTAGTTATCAAATAAAGCACACATTTAGTACACTTGAGGTAGTATGAAAACGCTTGAAAGAGCTATTTAAATCTCACGACGGAGTATTACTTGATTGTAAAGAGATTGTTGAGAAATTGAACGTCTTTTGATGGAAAAATCATGAAAGTGGCTCTTATTCTTCAGAAAATGTTTTAAATTCTTCAATTTTTTTTCAGCTATGGTTTCGTATAACATCGTGGTGGGGGATACTGTAACTAAAGTTATAATGAGGCTCATAGGAATTGGATCTGATTCGTTCTTCGCGAAACGAGAAGTTGTAGTTTTCATAGCTACTATATTTGTTTCTGTTCCACTCTGCCTCTACAGAGATGTTGCGAAGTTAGCCAAGATTTCTTTCCTCAGTCTGATCTGTATAGTCTTTATCCTATTTTCAATATTCGTCAGAATTGGATACATCAGTGACATTGTGTAAGTGAAACATTTTCTGAAAACGATCAATTATAGAATATCAAATATCTTGAAGTACAATTGGGTATCTTTGGTAGAAAAATCTAAACCAACAAAAACACGCATGTTCTTTAAGAGAGAAACTGAAGTGTAATTGTTATCATATTCCACTGATATGTAAGAAATATTTGTAGATGTGCGGTTAACATTTTTTATAAGAAAACGTAATTTATTTTCTGAAATAACTCATGCAAAGATCAGGTTACATACATATTCTTATTTTTGGGAAAGAAATAATATTAATAATAATATAATAATAATAATATTAATATTCTTATTAATCTGCACATGTTAATCTTCGGACATGCTTCTATTTCATATGCATTGTGTAATGTAATAGATTTATGGTTTTGATTCAATTCAATGTTATTGCATATTGATGATCATTTGGTTTCTTAAATATTATTTCGATATCAATTCGTTTTTCAGTTCTTTAGTTATCGCCGAATATGTTCCGTTGTCGGTTTATTTATTACTGCATTTGTTCAAACACCACCAAACTATTCTCAACTGCTTTATACTTTCTTGAAATTTTTGTGACAACCATTTTTTTAAAACAATTATGGTATATGATGGAATTGGCCAATACTTGATAAAAATGAGAGTATTTTTTGAATATCGGGCATCGATTCATTGAAACTTATTTCGGTTGCGACTTTTTTTGAAGTTGGGATATAATTTCGAATAAAGAACGGATGTAATTTTCTACGAATAGCATATTTGATGCAATCATTGAATTATTTTTTGTCCTCCAGTTTCTATGTCTTCAAATACATTATCACATTCACCTGAATGTTGTAGAAGCAAGATATGAAGAAAACACTAGTAAATAAAAAGTTGTATTCTTAGTTTAATAATCTAAAAAAATGGAAAACTACAATAACAAGTCTGTGGCGTACTTTTTTATCCCAATATTGTTGGCTGCAGTACCCACTGAGACGTAACTGGACCTAATCTCAATCTAATCAGGGCTAAATAAACGCCTTATTAATTCAAATAATTGTAGCACATTTCAACCAAATCGGTGTAAAGATATTTAGGATATTTTATGAATACGGTTTATTTTAACCTTTGTTTGAAGGTGGTTGACAATGTTTCGTAGCACAATCTTACAATCGTTATCACCCAAAGACGATTGTGGATACTAAGAATCGAAACGTCGTGACATAACTTCGTTTGAAATCTTTAAATTTTTATTTTTTCATTTTTTGTTAAAAACATTTTCAATTTGTTAATTTTCAGCTTCTATTAATATTTCAAATTTCATTTGTTTGGTTGTTGTTTGTATGTTATTTTTTGTAATTTCAGTTTTTTGTTTGATAAAATTGTTATTTTCGGTTAATCTTTTTATTTTTTTCAGGGTTGTCAAATCAATGTATATTATATTAGAAAATGGAAGTTCGAAATAATGAAATACGGTTTATTTTTCTTTAACGCCCTGTGTCTCAGAATCGAAGCAACTCCGGATGTATGTTTATAGGAACTTTTTTCTCAAAACGACCTAACGAAACAATCACTGAAGTTCGTACCGTAGTTGGGAAACACCCTGTATAGAATCCTGTAGTGCTCCAATAAATGATATTTGTTTCAATTCCATAACGAATGTTTCTGGTAGGTACTGAATGGAAAAGGGTGATTTTCGTGTAATTAAATGTTCATATGGAAGTAGTTGTTTCGAGAGGATTTTTTGTAATCTAATGTTTATGTGAAAATAATCTCTATATATGCACCCTGGGTATCTTTATAGAAAGTTGTCAGTAGTTCTTCCTCTTCTTTTTTTTTGTTTTCCATATTTTTTGTTCAATGATGGAGAAGTACAAAGCCAAAATTATTTCCCAGCAAAGAAAAGTGTATAATGAAAATGTTTAACAAAAGTGTATGATAAAACGCTGTGTGATATTCGTATTTACATTTATTTCATACCGAAATTTTCAACTAGGCAAAGTAGGGCCTAGCCCATGATTATTTGCGACGTAACAGTAATGAATCATAACGATTTTACGACTAATACAAAAATGAAACATAAATACTGAAAGGCTGATTTCAAATTCGAATAATGAGACCAATGTTCCACAAGCTTTTCCAGAAATAATGCGATTTCTTGTGGAAAATCCTGAAGAATTGTAGCTTCATGGAAAACAGAACAGTCTATCAGAATATGTTTCACAGTGATCTGATCATTACCAAAACAAGGTTTGAATTTTGAAATATTAATCGATTCAGACATCAAAATATTCACATATGTCTCTTTTGTGAAACCTTCTGTATTCAAAAGCATATATTTAACTGTATTCTTCAGTTTTAATATGGATTTATATCAAGTATCGGCCAGTTCTATTCAAATATATCGTTCATTTCAGTAATCCATATTCTTTGAATTACTTTGAATTAATGCGATTCAAATACTTATCTTTTCTAAACATTTTTCATTGATAAATTGATTCTGAACAACCTTTTGAAGATTGTGGTCTCAGTTACTACAGACTGTTTGAGTTCATTTCAACATCAGTTTGTGAGTAAGTACCAACATATTTCACCATGATCAATTTTCAGTCCTCAACATCCAGATTCATGGAGGTTCATTAACAAGGATATTATTCCAGCAATTGGTATTATGGCTTTCGGTGAGTATTCTTAGTGCCTTATTTATTGAAGTATTATTCATACATGATAACAACCAGAGCTTTCAGCTATCCTTGTTTGTTTCTGAGCTAATGTCAACACGATTTTTCCACTTGATACTCGGTTTTGGCATAAGTGAAGTGATATGAAGTGAAAGACGCCCAAATAGTTCCACTTTGTTTATATGTTTCAGTGTTTCGTCATTAGTACATACTCAATGACTATTGGGCAATTAATCCAATGTATTTACATACAATTCGTACAGCTTGTCAAATCTAGGATGCGACTAGTACTATATTACCACCTGCGTACCCTACTGACACAGAATGCATTAGGATATAAAAGGATGAAATCTACTGGGCGCCTATTTGAGTTTTAGAATGGCCTGAGAGATGGTCAATGATCAATTATCAGTTTAATATGATAATGCCGTATATGTGTACTTGAATTTAAATGAGGTTGTTTTATGGCAGTCTGTATTGCATTCAATTTCAGGTTTGCTAAGGAAAGGTAGAAATTTTCTGATTGATTCGGCCGTTACCACGTTATAACTTTCAACTAACTTACTAACTTCAACTAACTTGATATAGAATTGAGATAATAGGCTTCAGGTGATTATAAGTGGAGAGGTACCTCATGTAGAGTTCAGGTATTTGGTTGGAGGTAGTTTCGATTATGGTTACCTGTAGTATATAAATATCAGTGTCAGAGGCAACTTGCAGTTTTCAAATCACTGTTGATAAAGCTACTGTGTTAGCGAAATATGTCGTGCTATATTTTTGAAATAAAGTTGTGTAGATCAAATCTTGATGTGTAGTTTATGAGAAGCGTAGAAATACTGTAATATGGTTCCAAGCCATTCTTTATGAAAAAACATGTGCTTTGAGCAGTTCCATTCTGGCCCTTTTCAGACCTCGGGCCCAGATCACACGGAATGGACAAAGGACGGCGCCTTGTCTCTGTCAGACGTCCATTCTGTGTGAATTAGGCCTTAGACTTACAGAGCCCACTTCCTCACTTTTGCCATTATTCAGTCAACCAATAAGCTACCGCGCATACAGTGGAAAATTCAAACCACCAGAAGAGGAGCAAGGCGGGATCTGACCCACTTCAAAGTTGTGCGTCGTTGGTAAGTGTTTCAGAGGAAGACTAAAGCGAGTGGAATAGAGAAACGTCTGACGTAATTGATGCAGAAAAGGATGGAACGAGTATCGTAGAGATTCAAAGAGTAAGGCTCCCCTTGGAACTCCGCCTCACCCCTTGGGCCCTATTGTCGCGTACCAGTCTTAATTAAGAAAAATAGTTTTTCGATATGAGATTTGAACATGGGACGTCGGCGTGGTAGACTTTGTCGTATTAAAGTTTATTTTGCGAATTTTTGGACTCGGTCAATCAGAATGGAGAGAACAACTATCATTTGTTCGATTGTGTTAGATGGAATTGAACTCTAAAATAAGGGTCGAATAACAATAATATTAGTGTATTTCATTAGTTCGGACTTCCATTGTCTAATCTAATATAAATTGATTTGAAAACCCTGAAAAAAACAATTACAAAATTAATAAGGTTAACCGAAAATAACAATTTTATTAAACAAAAACAAAAAATTAACATACAAGCTACAACTAAACAAATAAAAATTAAAATATTAATAAAAGCTAAAAAATAAAGATTACAAAATCATTGTTAGCAAAAATGAAAAACAAATTGAAAAAAATTAATTAATGAGGTTTCAAACCAAATTATGTCACGACGTTTCGATTGTTAGTATCCACAATCGTCTTCGGGTGCTAATAACTGGACTTATTCCTCCGAGATCTCACAAAATGATTTTGACATCAATGGATTTGTTCAGATGTTAAGAACTATAATTAATAATTTTTTGAAATCAAAAGGTCCTCATTACCTATTTCCGTTATATTAGCTGCAACACGTTGATGTTGGTACTCATTCCAAATGATTTTATTTGTATGGAAACATTAAAAGAATTCCAAATTCAAAGCAAATCATCATGGATGAAAATCTAGAGAATTCATATCAGGACTGCGAACTGGCCAATTTTGAGGTCTCAAACGTCCAATTCACCGATTAGGGTAGATGATGTCAGAATAATAAAAAAAAGTGGCGTATTATATGATGAAGCGGTCATTTCTCTCATGAAAAATCGCATTCAAAAATTCGAAAAAATGTAACGCGTTGACAAACGTCATTTCGTCACTTGAACTGCAGCGAAAAACACGCATTTTTCAAAACTCATTTCTTCCAAATACCCATATGATTTGCAATGTAACGTGTCACGAAAACTTGGGTAAAAATAAGCGCATCTCCATCTCATTACGTGTCATTTTGAAGAAATAAAAGTCTACAGATGCTGGATATATGGAAGAGGTTCAGTTGTCATACTTTAGGTCAATACGTGGTTTTATTTATACGACGCATTCAAACAATTTTGTGCTCATAATCTGTACCATTCGAAGAGAAGAGCTCATGCCAATAATATATATGTAAACAATTATACCTCTTCGAATCCTGACACATTCCTCCCGTATTTTGACGTAAACAGCCAGTATGGGTAGGCGATGTCTCAGTATTTGCCATATGATGTGGGTTTTCGGAAGAAATGGGGCTTGAGAAACGCTTGTCTTTCGCTGCGGTTACAGTGGCCAAAGTGACGTTTCAGCGCGTTATATTTCTGCCAAATTTTTCATGCTATTTCTCATGATGGTAATGACGGCTTTATCACATGATACGTCAATTTTTCTTTTATTACTTCAACATCATCTACACTAATCACTGGATTGGCCAGCTTGCAGTCCTGATATGAATCCTCTAAATTTTATTCATGAGGTCATCTTGTGTATATAAAACTCCTATTCTAGATATGAATGATTTAAAGAATTTTAGGAATGGCAATTGTAATGTTATAAGGATTATTCCGGGTGTTTTTGAACGTGTCGAATAATCAATGACAGATCGTTCGCAGTCGTGTATTTTATCGGACATTTCATTCATTCACTTCAGTTTCGAAATAGTTTATCATTTACTTTTGGTTTCCACCTCACCATCAACTACACAAAACTTCAGGCCAACCTTGTCAGTTTAGTGGTGACAGTGTGATAGTAAAAACGTGTCTTGTTAATTTCAGAATCTCCCGCCTCTTTTGGTTTTATTATGATTCGAATTGCTGCTATTGAATTTCACTCATAATTGTCCGTAATCTAATAACATTTTATTTTAAATTTTTCCAATGGTTTTTTTCAATTTGTAATTATTTTTATGTTATTACACATATGTTGTTTGATATTATATTTTTCATAATATACAACAGGTAATGAGGTCCTTACGACTTCGGAAAATTATCAATTATAGTTCTTGACATCTAAAAAAATCCATTGATTCTAATTGGATGACCGGAAGTGAAAACCGAAAGTGGCCTTTTTTTGACGGACTCGAACCATTTCATGATCTCTTTCATTTGATGTGCTATATGCGATGATGTGACTATTAATAACAAAGATACAACTTAATGCCCTCTTGACATCATCTTTTGTTTCTTTTTGATCGACGAATTCTACACTTATTACGATTATTATTAACGAAGATGTAGCTTAGTGTCCTTCTGATATGTTGCACCACCTTTGTTTTTTATCTGTCGATGAATCCTGCATTTCGGTCCCGATAAAACAAACGCTATAAAAATCAACATTTCGCAATTACTTTCAATATTATGTCACATTTTTCTCTCTTCCACCCACTAAAGTCTCTCCGGAACACTTACCAACGATGCATGACCTTGAAGTGGGCCAGCACACGCCTTGCTCCTCTACTGGTTGTTTGAATTGTACGCGCGGTAGCTGATTGGTTGACTGAATGACGGCAAAAGTAAAGAAGTGGTTTCTGAAAGTCTTAGGCCAGATTTATACAGAATGAACGTCTGGCAGGGACGAGGCGCGGACCTTTGTCTATTCCATGTGAACTGGGCCTGAGGTTCAAATGAGATCCAGAATGGACCTGCTCAAATTTGCATATATTTTTCTATAAGGAATGGCTTAGCAGATATATTACTAAAGACTTATTCTGAAAATGTACTTCATTTGGGTTGAAGATGAAATTTCAAAATGAAAATTTTTCAGAAAACAATATATTCATCAAGATGCTTGAATCCAATCTGGAATATAATTAAAGTTATGATCAAAAATCACAAAGACAGACACATGGAAATCTCTTGTAGAGTTATCATTTTCCTCACCGTACTATCGTTGTCACTATCACCTTGTCTATTGCAAAATCAAGAGCAAGTTCCTTCGAAACAAATTTCTTCGAAACGTTCAGCGTCTTTGCAAGGTTTTTCTCACTGCTCTTGTGAAAATAAAGTTAAGAATTCGTCCCATGAACTCTCAACAGATTTGAAATTGGATACCACATTTTTATCAGTCACATATTATTTAAGTGATGCCCGTACTAATTTTCTTGTGTTCAAATCTGAATAAAGTGGGGAAATCTGAGTATAGTATGTCTATGACTCTCCATAATCCTATCAATTTCATACAACTTCTCTGATCGCATCTTTCCTCGAGGACATGTTTGGGCACTTTTCGTACTGATCATTGTGGGAATTTGCTTCGATATGATCGTCATCCGTTTTTTTCTTATTGATTTGGCCGTTACTTGTTGAAGATCTACAATAATTTCATAAACTATACCTCATGATTTGCTCTCCACAAACTTTATTTGAAAAATATATCACAAAATGTTCCACTGACTCAGTAGCTTCTTAGTTCAAATCACTGTTAAAGAAGCTACTGTATTAGCGAAACATGTCGTGATATATTTTTCAAATAAAGTTTGTGTACTTTATGAAAAAAGCCCATCTTTGTGTTGGATTTGAATTTTGAATATGAAATTTTCACAAATCCATTTTCTTCTCCTGCATTCACATTGTAGGTCTCTGCCATTTTCAAATTGGTCCAAGCAAACCTTCATTCAAATCATCATTCCGAAACTTCTCATGTGTATTTGCAGCTTGGATATATGTTCCATTCATATGAATTATTGTTAGACCTTCTTCACGGTATTTCTTCATGTCTCTGAAAAAATTTTATTCGCAACTGCTGAATCGCCGGTTTTTCTATGCGCAATTTTATATGTTTTTTTTTGTTTCCCTTCATCCGAACCCCATTTCTTTCATCACTTTCCTCAGATACTCATAAGATTCCTTGTAACCTGTTTGTCAACGAATGTTTTATAAATGTGGCCTAAGGTGGGTATTTTTTCTCAGAAATTCCATAATTGATTACAATATCGACAAAGAAGGCCCTTGTCAGAATCATCAAAATCCAATTTTGATATTTTTCTAATTATTTTTTATTATGCATTGAAAAAGAGGATGACTCACCATTTTCAATTTTTTTCAGTTTTGGAGCTATTGTAGTAATTCTACCCAAACTCACACCCGCCGCTTTCGCACAACGTTTTTGAACTGTTTTCAGGTCCATGCTTATGCCATTACTCGTATCAGCTTTTCTTTGCATGAAATAAAATTCATTAACAATCAGTCCTTTCGCTTGACCACACAAAACTTATCGTTTAAATTTTCATTCCAATGTCATTTACTTAGAGCACAGACTTCTGTCTCGTTCTATACTTGTCGTTATGACTGAACTCCGATCGTCTTTAAGGGTTTTCTACCACGCCACGCGCATCTTAGGGAAGGTCCTAAGCCGAGACGAAGTCGCTTCCTAGATTTGACAAGCTGTAATTATTTAAACGTTTTGAAACATTTCAGATGAATAACTGATTTCCTTTACAGAATGTTCAGCACATTAGTTATTTGATCTAGCTAGACGGCCGAATCGATCAGAAAAAAAAAGTTGAATATATTTATTGACCTATTCTTATTAAGTTCAATCAGAATTGTGCTGGACTTTAGGCATGTGTGAATATACTTCTTAAAATTTGTTTAATTGAAAAAAATCAACTGAATATCGTTTTCAGCATTCATGTGTCACCATAATACATTTTTGATATATGGATCTATCACAGATCCCAACCAGAAGAAATGGGAAGTAGTAACTCATGCTTCTATAGCCACCAGTTTATTTGTTGCCGTTTTATTTGGAATAGCTGGATATACAACTTTCAAAGCATATTCTCAAGGTGAGTTTTTTTAATAGCGTTTTCATGTTAAGTAGTTACCCAGATTGTAAAGATTTGATATTTGTGACTATTATATGACCAGTTCTATTCAAGTTGATTAGAAAATGAAATGATCCCGATTCTAAAACAAAATAAAAATTAAGGGATAATGTTATGAATTAATTATAGTAACAATTTATTGGATGATTTTCCCCAGATAGTTTACAAAACCGCAACATGTGTTGCATTACATTGAGTAGAATTCACCCATGATAACGCTTGTGAAAGCTATTTGATCCAGTGAAAATTCCATAATGAGTTACTTGAATATGTTATGGATTTTCATTGAGTGTTGGCTAATTCCATTACATACGCTGTGGCTTTATGTAAGAAGCTTTTACGGATTCGACAGTTGTCAGTATTTTTTGAGTTAGTGGTCTTGTGAATATACAGATGAAATAACGTATTTTGGACAGTTTGAAAATATGTGTATCTACGAAAGGACAATGTTATCCTTTTATTAAATCATCGAATGTAAGCAAATTGTTCTGCTGTCAAGAAAGCTAATAAGCAGTTGCAAAACTCTTTTCAATTTTAATATTGCATATCGAAATATCTACATATCAGCAGTATTCGATTATATTTCAAACATATCTTGTATAGTGAATCTATTCAATACTGATGGATGATTGAACAGTTTTTAACTAACTAATGTGGGAAATATATTACGAAAATATTGGAGAGGGCAAATTGATAAAGGAAGGATTAGTAATCAAATAACATATCATCCAAATCGACCATACTGTGTAATCCTGTACAACTTTCAGGGGAAAAACAATAAATGGCAATTGTTGAATATCCGGGTATAATATAAGATCCCAGACTGTTCTGGAACCAACATTTACAAAGAAAACAAAACAGACTCAGACGTACTTGAGGAAAGAAACGAGAGTTGGAATCAGAGGTATATTTGGCTATAGTCGATAGTGACTGAACCCATGATAATAAATGATTCTTGGATTTGTTAGTCAAAGATGAAACGAGCTGTTGCTATTAACAAACCAAGCATGTTGCAAAGACTTGCATTCTGGGAATAAGTAGAGCAATGACGATTACACTAATGGGACCCAAACATATAAACTAGTAAAAATCGGTTTAATAAGTGTCAGAAAACGAAAGAAAAACACAATGAAACAATTGGGCTGTGGTGTCTTCCACAGAATATTTTCCAAGTAGCAAGTAAAAATAATAATTTGATTAACAAAAAGGAGAACTCCTTCTCGAATAACATAAAGAATATCCATGAATTTTTGAATACTAATTTAATGACATTCATTTTCAAATCTATGAGGAAAAAAAAACTGTAAATATGTTTCAAACAGCAAACAAGAGTTGAAACTGATTTCATTCTCTAGCTGACAATTCTTCAGAAATTATTGGATCACTCAGCATTCATTTTGGTCCCAAATAAGCTTTGTCTACAAAGTCTCAGTGCTGACATTATCAAGGTTTTCGTGTGCTGACAATAAATCCTATATTATCCATAACACAGTGAGTAGAAAATGATAATCTTCAATAAATTATGCTAGAATAGTGACTGCTGCTATTGCAAATATGATGAAGAACCACATAGTCTGTCCAAATTACTGCACCATACAAATTTTTAAATGATAGATTAGTTTTCTCGGCTTCCATAACTCAATGAAAATAATCTGAGAGCGATTACAGAACAAATGCGGCAGTGTGAACCTGTGGCATATTTTGCTATCGATAATGATGCAGATAGGTAAATGCGAAGTAGGAAATTTGAAGCATTCTCAGTACTATACAAATGGCTAAATCACTTGTAGATAGTGATATTTTTATATCCGATGTACCAGTTTCATTTTATTCCACTGGAAATACGCTCAACACTCTGCATTAATTCGCACTGTCCAACATATGCCAGCAATAGAATGTTTTCAAACTTTATTCTTTGGTATTTTCACAGCACTCTCTATAACTTTTCAGATTTTCTATATTTCTCATGAAAGTATATACTTTTCTCGATTCTGCATAAGAAATTTCATTTTCAGTAATAACAGTGAATTTTTCCAACATCCAATGTCAAAATTTTTTGGATATTGCTCATTTATCATCGATAGATTTTCATGCTGTAGTTGGAACACTGTGTCATAGGCACCCTGGGCTCACACCTTTTCTATTTTTTAATGTCTGAAAAAAATACATTCAACACCCTAAATTTCTTATCAAGTACACCAACGCAGTATAATCATCATTTTCTGCCAGCTCTAACGTCTCACAAATTTCATCAATTCATATACTGAACTTAAATACTCTGTATAACTTTCTTTCTAGATTCTTAAGTGAGCACTCTTGATTTGACGAACTATTTTATTTTATTTCTGATTTCATCCAAAATTTGTACTCGATATCAAATAACAAATATTTCAACACACTTTATTCGCTATTTTCTGTGTCTAACGATTTTTCAATATTTCGTGCACCAATGAATTGTCATCCACGCCGTATTCACATTTTTTGTTAAATTCTCACAGTATTCATCACTTTCCATAAGTTTCTACATTATTGGAACAAAAGTATTTGGCTTTCTACTACTCCATCTTGATATAGAAAATGTGGAAATCTTACAAAGAAAGGAAGGAAGAAACTCCATACAAGAATGTGTAGATCATGCACAGAAGCAATTTTCAGACACAAACTGGAAGAAAGCCCTGCTGAAACGGCTATTTTCATATGAATATTGAATTATACGAAAGAAAAAAAAATGTTTCGAAACAAATACTTTCATATAAACACTGAATTGTACAGAAGATATTTTTCTCTTCTCAGTTTGTATTCCAAACATTCGTTATGGAATGAAATCAGATATCACTCACAGGACTTTTACTTTAAATGAATGATAACAAATTTCACTTACATGAAACACTGTCATTCTCACTGTTAGACATCAATGTTTCGCCGTAAGTATCAAATTGGATAATATTATATAAAATACACATAAATCATTCGTGAATTATGTTATTTGAATGTCGCGGAATAAGTCTGATATACTTCTGTCATCGATGACATTCATACACCTATTTAAATAAATCCCAGTGTATTTTCTATAATGTTATCCAATTTGGTACTGAAGAGCCCTAAAGCAAGTGTCTTATGGCGAAACATCGATGTCTACCAGTAAGGATGACAGTGTTCCATGCAAGTGCAATTTGTTACCATTCATTTAAAGTAGAACTCCTGTGAATGATATCTAAATTCCTTTTCATGACAATTGTTTGAAATACAAACTGAGTATAAAAAAGTATCTTCTGTATAATTCAGTGTTCTAGTAAAAATATTTGTTTCGAAAGATTTTTTCTTTCGTGTAATCCAATGTTTATATGAAAGTAGTTGTTTCAGAAGGACTTTCTTCCAGTTTGCGTCTGAAAGTTGCTTCTTATATTCAAATTGATCACTTCCTTCCTTCTTTGTAAGATTCCCACATTTTTTGTATCAATATGATGTAGTAGAAAGCCAAAAACCTTCTGTCCCAAAAATTAATCACTCCTAAAAGTACAACCCCTCCAACTTTCTAGAGTATATGCTGTCTGAGTGCAAATCATCAGTCATATCAACCTGTGATTATATAGGCAAGTAGATTAATCACGAATCACAACAATTGAGGTGAAAGCCTCTATGTTACAATATGTGGATAACTAACTTATACAGTGTCTACAAAGGAAACTTAACAGAGCCGTTTTTGAATATAAAAAGTAAGATTTAAAAAAAAAAGCTTGGACACGTCGATTTATAATTAAAGGGTGACACCTTTCAGACTAATCAGATTTTTTGTAGTACGATCCCCTAGGAGGGGTGCGTCTGACGACCCTTCCTTAGATAGAGAAAGCAGATAGAGTGGCACCTTGTTTTAAAGATCTTTCGAATACCTTTACATCTCTGTTGGAAGAAAATTCATCCAAACTGACCGGCTGTGTAGCATAAACTTCAGACTTTAAATATCCCCACAAAAAGTAGTCCAGTGTTGTTAAATCTGGTGATCGTGCTGGCCATTCAATTGGACCTCTTCTGCTAATCCACTGTCCTGCAAAATGATTATTCGAAAAATTTCGAACCCGCTGGACATAATGGGGTGGTGCACAGTCTTGTTGAAAATGGATAAATTCATCTTGACATCTTGGATCCTGTTCAATTATTTCAACTATACGAGGTTGTATTGCCTCTTCAAAAAGTTACAAATAAGAATCACTGGTTAAATTTCCATCAATGAAAAATGGACATATAATATGATTGCCTAATACTCCGGCCCAGACATTCAACTTTCGGGGATGTTGGGTATGTATTTCTGCGTATTGTCTTGGATTTTCATCCGACTAATAACGGCAATTATGACGGTTCACGCAACCATTTCAATAAAATGAGCTTTCGTCCGAAAAACAGATGTTATAATGCAGCTCGGGATTTTGCATTAATCTCTCACTCATGCCCTCACAAAACTCCTGTCTTCGGTTAAAATCATCTTCATTGAGTTCATGAACAAGTTTTATTTTGTAAGG
>WOGN01001098.1:0-17494 GCA_015342105.1 Leptinotarsa texana | reverse complement strand
AATCAACCTTTCTCCAAGCTCAAAACAATATATATATTTTGTATTTCAATTTCGCTGTATATACTGTTGCACTGTTCTTGATGCATACTCTTCTTTTTTCTTTTGCTTTTGTTCTTACGGTTGTATGGAAGAGCAATCTCTGCGATGGTTTATCATACGCAGATATTGAATCCTGCCATTTGATTGGTTGTTGTTTTATTATTATTACTATTTATTTTTTTACCGGAGTATGCGCTGGTTAGGCGCTATCCCCCAAAGCCTCGATACATTCGGCAGGGCGCGCCAGTGTTATTAACCAACGATCACTCCCCACACCGTTGGGTAGGTGATCATTGAGTCCGAGAATCATGTACCCTGAGCAAGCGCAGTAATCCAAGAATGACAATTTTCTGCATCTGGCCGGCAAAGATGTCTGCCTTAATGCGGCAGGCCGTTAAGATTTTAAGATTCGAGAGTAGAGAGGGCATTATTCCACCAAGGACTTCAATAATCAGAACAATCATCTCGACAGAGTGGTTTTGATAGAGTCTGCGGAGTTCGAAGAGAAAATCTCGATATTTTATCCGTTTCTCCTCCTCTGTCTGGACTGTATTATTCGTCTCACCAGGCGCTGAAAACTCGTCGAGAAATATCGACTTTATGGTAATCGAGAAGGCCTACATCAGGCTTATTAGCTTGAATGAGCCTGAGGGTGGGGAACGAATATTTCCAATAAATTCGTCTTTTCTCGTTCCCTACAACGAATTCAATATCTACCGGAGCGTAGGGCAACACCGGTGTCTCGTGAATACCGTAAGAGTGCCGGAGATGGTAATATAGCACTCTAAGGGACCTGTTATGTCGACATATACATGCCGAGCTTTCAATTATACAAAAACACTTTTTATATTCAGTTTGTATTCCAAACATTTGTTATGGAATCAAATCAAATATATATCATATGATTGCTACATAACATAGTATATGAACGAGGTAAAATTTCACTGTCATCCATAATAGCGGACATCGATATATCGGAATAAGACACCTGCCTTATTACCAATCTGAATAACATTACAAGATGGAGCACTCAATCCTATCATAACATTACGATATCATTGAATGGCATTCATTCGCTCATTTGATCCAATTCCAATTCACAATATATTATTTTGATTAAGGTATACACCCCTTTCCATATTTTGTAACCATTCTAAGATCTCCAATCTTCCATGTTGTTTTAATCAAAGAGAACTCAAATAGTAGTAAAATGGAAAACTCTAAGTGGTTTCGATAAGGCATATAATGAAATATTATTTATAAAGTTAAAACCTCTCTGAAAATGGAACGACAGTTTTTGATTTTTTGCCTCTCCATCATATGGTAATCTTTCAAAAGATATCGAATATGTCGAGCATACACGGAAGTTTCAGTTATACATAGAAACTGAAAGAAAAATTTCTTTTGAAACGACTACTTCCACACGAACATTGAATTACATGAATGGAAAAAGTTCTTCTGAAGAACTATTTTCATATAAACATTAAATTCTACGATAATAATGTTTTCCCTTTTAGTTTGTACTACAGACTGGATTCACCTATTCCGGTGGCATATAAAGTCGTAATGTTATCCAAAACGGCGCCGATGAGATGATATGATAAGTGTATTGTTTTGAGGATAAGAGTTTTCCATGTGACATTTCAAATCTATATATTTCAGTATATCATACAGTGTACCGTTTTTATGAGTGATATATAAAAATAATAAAATAAAACTAAATGAAAGTACATTCCAAAAAAAAGTGATTCTCGTAATTCAATGTTCATATGAAAGCAGTGATCAGAAAGTTTTTTTTTTGTATTCATTTAATTCCTTCGTGTCTTTGTTTAATGATGGACAAAAAAAAATTTTAAATAATCTCTCCCAAAAATGCTGTTTCAAATTCCTCTGGAATTCAGTTTGAAATTCAACTCAAATGTTTGACCTTTTTGAATATACAAATTATTTTTGTGAAAATATTATCTTGACCTGCACCTTTTCAGCTGAATGCTATTCCATTCTGCTCAACCACAATGTGTATTCTTCGCCAAGTCGTAACACAAAAAAAATCTTATATTGATCGGTTCTTTCTGCAGCATCAAACTTCCACTGAAAGGAAAATAAGAGAATTCTGAACTCTTTATAGTCTCTATCATCTCCTTGGGACACACTCTCACTCAGTTTATGTTGCTTCTCGCCCCTTGTGTCAAATTTTATGACCGGAAACGATTTCTACTTACTCTGAATAATCGGATGAAGGAAATAGGTTGGCCGGATTATATTTCCATCTTCAAATGGATAATAAAATATGTTTCAGTTCAAAGCCAAATGTCAGGAAATTCCAACATGCAGTGTTATTATTAAAAATACAGATTGTAGGAAAAACTGGAAGGATTTGTAATTGGGAAATGTCTTTTCGCACTATCAAGACGCTTGTCGAGATTCAATATCTTGCATTACGAATATGTGTTGTATGTAACAATTCTTGACAGATGCACACGACAAGGGATCTCGAGTTGATGTCGTTTACTTCGACTTAAATTAAGGTTTTGGACAGATGCATTCTAACAAACTGAATCCATTTGGTTCCTCTTAAGTTCTCCATTTGAGAGTTACTGGAATTCAGAGACATCAAGTATGGCACACGGTACACGGTATGCTGGCGTTATCTTTAAAAATTTTGCTACGAAAACGCCATCTATGGGACTAACAGAAAACTAAATCCACGAATATCAAATTCAAGCGAGTTCAGAATTCAAATATTTCAATCTTATGTTTTTTTCATCAACCTTCTTTAAATATCAAATATCAGCTTTTAGTTTCAAGCAATCTCTTCAATTGAATGTGCTTTCTTTCGGGAGTAAATAGTTGCATATTAGTAACACTTAATGAGTTTAATCTTGATGAACCTACTGAAATTCATTCATTCTACTCTTTTTTTCAAATGAATGACTAATTCATGCAGATGAAGAAAATATAAAATTCACGTTTATCGCCATGGAAAAGTACCCGATTGAAATTATTCTATCCGAATCAGTAGATAATCCATTCATTACACTTCATCTCGTTCAACAACAGAAATTCCAGACTTGATTCCGTTCAAACAATCGGAAATCTTCCTGATTTGCCATTTTATCAATACCTTGTGAATTATTCAAATTCTGACAGATGGAAGTTGGAATATAAATTTAAACACTTCGAGTAATCGATTGCTTCAAAAATTAGTTGCTTCTGGGTTGGTGAAATGAAAAAGAACCTTTTTGGCTCATTTTGTATAAAAAATTGATCAGAAAAATTGTACTTGTTGATTCATACAAAATTAGACCTATAATATTGGATTCAAACTAATGAATATTTATAACAATTTATCGCTGAAGATAATGTTTTGAACACATGGAACCTCATCATCATATGTCTTTTTGCAGCTTTCACTAGCTTGAATGAAATAATTAATTTCCACATTGATCATTTTATTATCAATTATAATGTAAAGAACTTCCATTTGTCATGATGAAGTTAGTTCACAAAAATGAAATAGATACGAGTATACTCGTATATTTTTAAACTCAAGACATTGTCCTTACCCAATGGGAAAACATTCATTAGCATATTATTTTATTCGAAGGTGTTCCGTTTTGAATTAAATTGTTCCTTCATCTATCAAAAGAGCAGACAGGAACCGTTATATAGAGCCTCAAGACTGCTATTGTGGATTCGCCAATCAGCAAATTGAAACAAAAATTCTAGGAATTGAATTATCACCCATGAATGCAAAGCTTACGTGCTTCGGTAACATTTACTAGCATTCCAAGTGGTTCTCAAATCACTGTAACTTCCACTTGACTGTCCCGATGGGCGAGTGGATGGCGCTTAAATTTGACAATCGAAGGTCCTGGAACACTTCTTGGAATTCCATTGAAGATAAAATTCCGAAAAGCATTATTCTCGCTACATATAGAGCGGCAGCGATCATCGTACATTCGCGTGCTCTTAGCTACGTCACAATTGGTTTATGGCTACCACTGGCGGCCGGCGTTATTTTCTTTAGGACATGATTTACAACACTACTCCCTTCTCTGAGGTTGTTCGCCCCGAACATTCCAAGAGAAGACATCACGAACCATGTGTACACCTTTAGACTTGTTTGTGGGTAACAATTGGATTCTGTACACGAAATCATTGAGGCACTGCTTCAACTTTCCTCTTCGCCTCTTCTTCGGACCCTTTCTCTATAAGCACAGGTCTCATCGCTTACACCACTCTTTCACGTTTTGACGGCAATTGATCCAAAAGTACTTCTCACGCACTCTCGCTAGAGTTCTATTTACTCCAAAATGCTCTACAGTGCGATTATCGTGGAGCTGTTCGAGTGTATTCGGGATACTCGTCTTTGGAATGATTATCTTAGTGGCTAATGAGCCCGAAACCGGTCTGCAAGTGTGCCCGTATCAAAATGAGAGTCGAATATTTCAGTTGTATTTCCAATTGCATATGCAGGAAATTTTCTGTAAAAATTCCTGCACTGACGCCGGTCGGATATAATCCAACGCCATCCGTGGTATTAGCCAGGGGAGTAGTTGCTTTATGATAGGCGTTAGTCCATTGAACCTACTGCATAGGTATATCGAGACTGGCTTGAACTTTTAAAGTTCAATTGATTAGATTTGTTTACTGCCAATCTTCAAGCATAGCCCACTGACTAATAAAAAAGTTTTTCTTCCTTATTCAGAGGAATCGGGCAAACTACGGATATGCAGTTGGTTAGTACCTCATCCACTAGATGGAGTGACATTTTGTGATGTTCGCTCCAATTTCGGAAGAGGAATGAAATACTCTGAAAGAATTCTGATTTTCAATTCTGGAATATCATTAACTATAAGTCGTGGAGTTGTTTGGGTATATTCGGGATTTCTCGTCTTTGGAAGGATTATCTGGAGTTTGTGGGTTCTTCCATCTGAGTTTTCCCATTTCCGAGTGAGTAGGCCACCTTCACTTCACATGGAGTCCTATTGGAGCCAGTAACCCCTTTTTCTGCTGGCCGTACTTGAAGATCTCTTGTCATTTGGGCCTCTCTCCTTTGTCAATCCATTCTCGTACAGATTTCAAGACCGTATCCTCTGGTGCTACGAAGGTAATGTCACCCTCAGAGGTTGTTAATGACCGTGTCATACCATGGTTAGGTGATTCCTCAAATTTTCTGTCTGTATCCCTGGACAAGGGACCGTTGTGAGCAGGCCACCTCCGGGTCAGAAGAAACCCGAAGCGGCGGGAGGTAGGGGAGCTTATCTCCCTATCAGAGCAGCCCATAAAGGGGTATCTGCCCGCTACCTTATCACGCGTGGTGGGAAGTTGTTGACGTGGTGTAGCTGTTGACGACTCCTCTTCTTCATTTACCTGAGACAGTACTCCTCCTATTCCATGTTGGGATGCATCTGTGTCCAGTATAAACAAACCCTCATTTCCCTCCTTGAGTATGCCAGGATTGATGTGCTGGTCACATGTCTCTTCAGGGTAGCAAATGCTTGCTAGCTGTGGACCAAACGAAGGATGTTCCCTTTTCAGTAAAGCTATGCAGCGGTCTATCTATTTTTCCAAAGTTCTTCAGGAGACGCTGGTTATAACTGCAGTTTAGGTTTGGGGCAATGATACTCAATGATAGGCCTTCGAGAATTTGGGAACTTAAACCAACAATTTCATGATGTCTTCGTTTATCTATTTCACATCAAAATTGTACCGAATATGAAGGAACCATTAGCATCAGTCGAGTTACGGAAGTTACAATTTCTTTTTCTGTCTGAATCTAATACCATTGAATGTTTTTGTGGAATGAGAAACGTTCAGGTAGCTATTTGGAACCAATCAAATTTGAATAGTGTAGATTTCTTGTCACTAGAATAACGTCATTCTACATCCTTATTGAATGAATTGAGTAAAACCCTTTTAAACCAGACAGTTATCGAATTCCATGTCAAATGAAAAAATTCAACTTTTACATTTATCTCCAGGTGATATGTATTTACTAACCAAGGTGAAATTGTTAACAATAATTGTTTTTCTACTGTTATCTTGTTTATTTTGTAGTTAGAATAACAGGAGCATTTGGTTAAATTAAAGAGAATGTGTGATTTTCCGCACATCTGCTTGGTTGTTTTTTAAATATAATTCAATCAAAAGTTCCAAATAAGTTTACACTTACAGCAAATTTTAACGAAATATTCGAAAAATATGACAAATGTTGCCTACTACATGTACCCCATGAATACTTTTGTTGCCAGACGGAAAAGTTTGGTGTTGGAATGAAAAAATTTAGTAACATAGCTCACCTAGCTACTCAAAGCTATATAAGTCATTGTTTTCGACGATCATCCGCCACGATAGTAGCAACCTGTGGTGCAAACATGACAACCTTTAAACGACACGGTGGGTGGAAATGGACTATTAGAGCACCTTAGAGATTTTCCTGTAGTGCTTGTGTTTTGTCCTCAAAAAATCAGTGGCAGAAGGATATATCGATAGCAGTCTGTCAAGCAATTAAAATCCGATGAAAACCAAACGGCATCTACTAGTAGAATATCTATTTCTGAACAAAATAGGAAAGTCAGTGAAAATCTTAGATATTGTACTTAGAATGATATTTCCTACTTCACAATCATCAACTATTAACCTCTGTCCGCGTCTTCATTTGTTCATACTTCTAACAGCAAGTTATTCTCACGTTTTTGCCTATATTTGAATTTCAGAAAAATTATTTTAGACATTATTAGTAAACCCTGTTCAACAATTGTATAGTTCGTAATATACCGATTTTCAGTTCATATTCCTACATTCTTTTTTATAGAGATTGAAGGTATTGAGAAAAATCAACATATAAAAAATTTTGGTTATTAACAGTACACCGAAAGTTATTCTTTACAGAATATTTCTATATATTCTATATAGAATAATTTAGATTCATTGTTAAGCAATAGAGTCAACCGAAGTTTCAGCATAATCCCTATATATTCAATTGTCAATGGAAATATGCTTTCTTTAGATGATTGACTTTTCAAAAAACAAAGATTCACTTGTGAACAATACCAACGGTTATATTTTTTTGACGTGTGTCAATAATTGGAATCTTCAGTAGTTTATGTTACGCAGTAACGTTTTGGGGTTTACACTCCAGCTAATTCCCTATTATTTTAGTTTGATTTATTTTTTTGAATGTGGAAGGTTATATATGTACATTCAAAAAACGGTAAGAAGCAGCTAAACGTAATTGTTATAATAATTTCCCCCAATCAGACAGTCCATTTTTGAGATTATCGCATACAAATGCGCAGACAAACAGACAGCAATTGGTAACATACCTATTCATGTATTGATGATGATAATAATATTCTCTTCAAGGCTATTTGTATCTGCATAATACAAACAAGAGAAGATGTAATATATTTCTCGTTTTCAATCGATCAAAATATTTATTTGGATATCAACAAGAAAATATCTTCATGAAACGTCTAAATACAGACGTAACCTTCTCGTCAAATCGGCTGCAGAAAGAAAACGGATCCCTTTATTGGACTAACATCGAAAATGCGCTGGCTATATGACTTTGTATTTGCTTTATGTCGGGACGTCTTCGCCGGAAAGTGAAATCTTTCACAAGTAATAACATGTATCGGGTTTCGCAAAATATTTGTCTGTCTGGGAAAGTCGGTTCACAGAGTGTGAGTTTGGTGTTTGTCGAGTGTTTTCACGAAAGAGTTGACAAACTTTGATGTTGAATGTGCTTTTATGGAGATTTTCTCGATTGGAAAATAGCCATCTTTGAGGAGTAGGAGAAAATGAGACATGTTTCGGAATGCAGCTGTTTTGAAGAAAATTTCAATCGATCTTCCAAAGCACGCTTTCATTATTATTAAAGCACGAAGTCGGATCATATTCATTCAAACAATAGATTTGGGATTATAAAAACCATAGATTTATACAAAACCGGTAGAAAATATATAATTTTGAATACATACTACATGGGTACACGGTGAGTTCAACTATTTACAGTCATTTGACAACTATTATGAAAAATAAATTCTAAAACAGTAGAACTCGATAACCAACCAGTAGCTCGATAACCAAAATGGGAGATCTGCTACAAAAACAGTAGACCTAGCAACACTGAAATAGGTGCTTCTCTCTCTATTTCTCCTTTCTTTACAATGAATTGATTCGCAATAGTCTGCGGTCTATTGAATTATGATTTTGGTGAAAAATATTTGATCTTCCTGCTCAATAAAACCGCAATCAATATTGCTTGGTTGGCTTCTCGTTAGCCGGGCGGTGAGAAATAGGTGCTTTGCTCACTCAGTCTCCCAATCGACCGATGTATGAGTCGGTGATTCAAGCCGCAGGCTGAAAGATCGATTTTCACCTACTATCGTCCACCCCGTATTAGGAATCACACGTTAAAAGGTAAGACGTTATTAGTCCTTAGCTCGACTTCCGAGGGTTGACGTTCGTAGGGGTGCAATAGCTGGTTAACAGAAAAAACATAATTTAAACATATTTTATATTTAATTATTCATGTGCGTATAATTACAAATGCCACAAACTCAATTGAAGGTTCGGTGCAAGAACCCGCTAAAGGCCAAATTGTTCTAAAATCAGATTAAGAAATGTTTTGGGCAATTAAATGCTGCTGCATCGTTTGGTGCAACAGCCGGCTTCAAAAAGTCATTGTAAATAGATTTTGTAATCACAAAGTCGCCTTTTGCCCCAAACGAAATAGTTATTCTGAGCCACGTTTGGGTATGTTGGAGGCAAGAATGTGTCAGGTACTTCACATTACTGGTTTTTGCTCCAAACAAAACCTTAACCTGACCTTAAAAATTTGCAAGTGATTGGAGCAGTGGTGCGTTCGTGTGTATCAATTATTTCATTTCAGAATATGAGTACTCAGTATGAAGAAAGTGGGGAAGATGCTTTTCATTGTTCAAATGATTGTGATCAAGATCCTAATTATGTAGAAAAGCCAGGAAATAGTGAAAAATCAAAATTGAGACCAATATTACATATTACCGCTGATGATATCATACCAAGTAGTGATGAACAATGTATGTTTCTATAGTTGTATTTTGAGCAATATCTACTCATTTAATTATAATAAGAAGAAGAAACTTCGCTAGAACAAAGATGTAAAAAACACAAAAAAAAATTTCATCAAATTGAAAGAGAAACCAAAGAAAAGGTAATAAGAGTGCGGTAAAAAAACGTTAATAGTTAACATAAAAGATGATATGATAAATTCACAGAGATGGTAAGAGATACAATTTTCAATTCTTTGAAAACAATATTCATACTACTATTACATCAAAGTTGAAACAAAAAGAGAAGACGTTTGTCGTACCGCTTTCTGTAATTTACACGCCAAAGATAGATCACACGTCATGAGAATAGCACAAGTTTGTGCCATTTGTGTTTATTGAAAAATGACGGCCGTAGCACCCACCACAATCGACCAAATAAAATTTCAGAAGCAACTGTTGCAACTGTCGCGGAAAATATTAGAAGCTTCACAACAAGATATTCACATTATTTAAAAGGTGATAATAAGAAGAAAACTTATTTTCTCGCCGAACTGAATGTAAGAAAAATGCATGAGCTTCACCTCCAGTAGTATGAACCAGAAAGATACAGACTCCTCAAAAACAATCAGAAAATAAAACCTAAAGTGTCATACGACTTGTATTTCACTGAAAGCTTCAACATTTCTTTCGGATATCCATGTAGTGATACGTGTTCCACATGTGATTCTTTCAAAATACAAATAGATTATACCGACAACCCAGAAGAGAAGCAGTCCTTGATTCAACATAAGGAATTACATTTACGGAAAGCACAAGCGTTCTACGATAGTTGATGTTATTTGCTTTGAATATGAGAAGTTTCTTAAAGTATGCTATTCGACTTCAAATCTTACCTACAGCCACACTTCAAGAAGTCAGCAGTTATTAACAAGACGACATTTATACTTTCCAAATACAGGGTATTGTTGTACGATGCTAAAAATCCTCAACAGATGTCTGTTGGATGCAACCATTCCACTGAATATCTGATGCCGTATATTTTATTGAAAGGTAAAGGTACTATTTCTGATTTAGAGAAAGTACCTCGAGCATATCATGAGAAGTTACCTCTGGAGAATAAAAAATATGACAGCATCATGGTATTGGTTAAAAAGTACGTCCCACTTCTACACTTACTATTTTATGACAGCAACAAATGAGGGGAAGATCAGGAAAGCGATTCCGAGCAGCCAGTAACTTCACACTCAAGTTTTGTTTCACTTACGAGATTATGTTAATATCTTCAATAAAGTTTCATTTGGAAATTATTGTAGTTTTTTTGTTTCTTGTCCTATTTTTGTACCATTTTGGTAGCAAAAAAGTGCTATGTGAGTACTACGACGGATTTATGAAAAAAACTAAAATGAATTTCAAGTTGAAAACAACACTATGGATCACAAGTTCAATCATAGTCTCATAACGTCTTCAGTTTCCATTAGAAATCATACTAACACCACCTCGATGTTTTTATCACTTTTTTCGAAATTATCTAATGTGAACATAGCAGGTTCTTGCACCAAACCATTCAATTGTTTTACTGCATACCATGACAACTGTGATAACCTAACCTAACATACCAAGCTTAATCAATTTGTTACTTTTTTTTTCAATTTTTGAATGTTTCAATTGTTATTCTGATATTCCGGGTGTGGAAAAGTCCAACTGATCAAAAATCACGTAAATTGATTCAGCCAATCATGATTTGTAAATAGTGTACACGATTTTGCGACTTTGTTCTACAAATTAGATTTTACAAATTACGTAATTAGTGCAAGTATTTTAATAATCCAAACACTCACAATTCCATTCTATATTTCTCAATAATATTTATTCAACCAGTAGAATAAATGAAATTATTCGTATCATCATTTCTTTTTCAATTTAAGCACAAAGACTTTCACAGCCGAAATCACGATTGAACAGAACTGGCTGGTATGCCGTGCCCGAATAGAACCTGAGGCATCAAACGTTTCGTGTGCTACTGTGCTACATCAGTGGTATGTGCATTGATCGCGAGGACGAAAGGTATAAGTATCTTGAAGTCCTAGCCGTTACTGGAATCTTACAAAAAAGAAAGGAAGCAATCAATTTCAATAAATAAGCAAATAGAAAGATGTGTAGATCATGCTTAGTTGTAACTTTCTAACTGAAAAAAAGCGACTTTATTTTCCATTGTACATAATAAATAATTATTTCCATCTTGAAATGCTAATTGTTGGCATACTAGGCGGAGTTCAGCTTTAAAAAATGATATGACAATATTATTTGACTATTCAATTGAGTTGCCTCATAACGCGCCATATAACGAAAAAGTAAATGAATGAAAAAACATTCTTAACATTACTATCGAGGGGTGTTCTGCTTCTTCAATAAAATTATTTTCAGATTCTCTTCAAACTTATTTAACTGCATCTCTTTCAAACTGTTCGGAATTTCATTGTGAATTTTTGAGATCTGATAACTGTAGGATCCTACATATTGTTGTGTTTTGTGCAATGGGGATGTTAAAAGCTCTTTAAACCTCAAGTTCAATAAATGAACGTCAGTTCGGAATTTGATTTTATTATATAGATATTCTGGTATTTTAGTTTTTGTAATTATACTACGATATAAGCTTGCAGATACTGTGCATAACTAAGATAGTGTATTTACCCGTGTCTGTAGCTTCCACAATATCATCCACTACATGAAGAAGTGCCGAAGCGCATCTGTGGCCTTTTCTGAAACCAGACTGAATAATAGGAAGGAATCTGTGATTGTCAAGATACGCTTTAATTTGCTTTTCCATTATTTTCTCAATTATTTTGGACATTGTAGGTAGTATACTGATTCCACGTAGATCTTTGAAATTTTGAACTTTTGAAATTTATGATTACAGAAAAATCATAATCATGATCATAATTTATTAGCCCAAGTATGTATAAAGTACATTTAAGGTTGTCATAACAGAGGTATAAGTTTATGTATAGAACGTAGATTCAGTGTAAAACATAGAAAAAGTAAACGACATATAGTTTAGTGACAAACAGTACATGACATTTACAGTATCTGCGAAACTTTCAACAACATTATTAACAATTTCAGTGAATTATGGTTGTATTTCATCAAAAGAGAAGTCAAAAAATTCGTCCAGATTGTAGAAAGCATTATACAGTAAAATTTCCATAACTGCAGCTTTAAATCTTTTTATCGGAGCATTTTTTAGTCCATTTGGTAATTTATTAAAAAGTTTCAGAGCGGTATAATTTGTTGGCTGCTGAGTTCTTTTCATTCTATGGTAGGGAATACTCAATAAATTTTTATTTCTGGTGTTGTAGTAGTAGTAAAGTCACAAAGATTACAATTCCTTGAACAACCTTCTACAGATGCAGAAGGTAAAACTGAAAAATGGTTCATTACAAACAGACTCCTCAAGCTAAACAACAAAAAGTTACACAGAAGCTGCTAGTTACCACTTATACGTCACTACGAGGAGAAACAAATGTAAAATTAATAGGTTTCACACTCGATGAGGAGCTCTGCTGGTGGTCATGTTAAACAATTGAAGTCGAAACTCTCAATGTCCCTTTTCAATATTCGACAACTAAGACAAATAAGTACCATTGTTGCTACCAATATTGCTATGGGGTAAATCATTAGCTGCTCATAGTATTTTTCGGCAGCAAAAAATGTTTTCCAGTGTAAAGAGATACTTGCAGGCCACTATTCAAAAAAATTGAAGATTATGAATATTCCTCTTGAGATCCATTAGAATTGTCCAAATCTGGTTACTTATATAATCTGATATTCACTAGCATAACATCAGGGGAGCCCATAATATTAGAGTACCCAAATATAAATTAAATATTTCAATAAATCGCTGAACTATAAATTGTATAATATTCTTCCTAGTGAATTGAAAGAATTGACAATGTTCAGTTTCAAAAAATTCATTGGATCTTTTCTAGTCGAGAATTTCTTTTATTCATTAAAGGAATATGAAGAGTGTGTCAAACAAAGGTCTGTGGTTTTGATGGATACTTACTGAAGTCATGATAATTTTATTATTGATCTGTTTATTATTATTATTATCATTCATTTTAACATGTAAACTATTTTGAATGTGTTACTCGACCATACTTTTATCGAAATTTTCATTTTGTGACTTGCAGCTGTGTATAATGTTGTTAAATAAACTATTCTATTTTATTTCATGGGAATGTGAGGTTTTGGATCATAAGAAGTAAAACATTTATGGATATTCTCCAAATAAATAAGTTTCAACTTATTCACTTTTCTCCGTTGAGTACACATTTCTTAGAAGAAAAATTGAATTAAAATTTAACGAAAATTAAAAACCTTTTACTGTCTGCCCATAAAGCTTATTACCTGTCAATACTTCTGTTGGCTAGCCGAGGCACACTTGACGGAAGTAAATATATTATCCATTTTTTTCTTATTATTTTCTTGTTATGAACCAATAGAAGATCAATTAGTATTGGTAAATTCGACAAAAAATTCCTTTTTCGGAATTGCTTATCATTAAATGGTCGCAATGGTCTTATTTAACTTTATCATACTAGTCACTTTGTGATTGTAACTTTGTGGCATCACCTGAGGCCTCATAATTTATTTGTGATCATGACCACCTAGATTCAATATTAAAAGTGACTCATAAGAAATGAAGTTTAAGACTATTTCATTAATTTTTTTTTAAATAACACATTCTGATCCAGAATTATCTCAGAAATAAAAAATGTTAAGATAAACGGGGTATTCCATTCAAAATCAAATCTCTTTCCAGTGAAACCAGAAGTGACCAGGAAGTAAAAAATGTGCGAAAACTCTCCTCTTCACGTACCATTTATGTACACCAAATCTCATTTTGATAAACCTAATATTCCAGAAGTTATGACTTTTATAATAGATTTGTTGACACCAGTTATAGTGCATGGTCTCAAAACTATCTTGAACCCTTATATACTATTAATTATTCAGGACATACCCTGAAATAATTTTCATTTATGTTAGGAGGAATCATTTTCAGAAGTTCTGTAGGATTCTGTAAATCATGAAAAATAAGAATCCATATCTAAAGTATTTTTCCCAATATAGTAAAATATTTATTGACACATATTTCATCACTCAAGCTAACAGCATCAGAATAAGATCGTGCTTAAAGAAGTATTTCCCAATTTTGCTACTTCCTGAGAAGTAACTTTTCTGCGGTTTATTCTCTGTGTCATTTAATTCGTATCTACGGAAATATACATATATGTTTATTTTCTCACCAATTGCACATTATATCGCTTCAAGGTACAAATATATTATAATAAAACCATATTTTTCACTATATTTATTAAACCATATATGTATAAACAGTATGTAACTAAAATAAATATTTTTCATGTTTGTCTCATCTTAACAGTTATAAATAAAGACTTTAAGACCAAAAGTACATCGTTTTTCAAGGAAAGATGCAAAGTTCTTATGACTGAGCTTTGTCTTCAGACTTCTCCCGTCATCATTTCCATGAATTCTGAAAAGAAAAATACACAAATTATGGCTTTTAAACTAAAACCGTTACTTGAAATGTCAAGATGTACTATAAATAGGTATAACGATAGGTGATTCATTCATTTTAAAATATTGAATGTGGAAGAAAAACCTAAATTATGAAGGGGAAGTTTTCTTGCATATATAAAGTTGGATTGATTGTGCGACAGTTTTATGATTAGATTTCATTGAATTTATCGTTTTTCGAGATTGGTACCTTCGGGAGTCTGACTTCTGAAGATGACAATCCCTCGTGTCGGTGAAACGTTAAAAAAGGAAGGTCAACAATATATAAAAACGACAGTCATATGATTAAATTGGAAATTCATCGAAAATAATGAATTGTTAATAGGTACTTTAATTTTATCATGTGAATATGAAGTTTCTAATCAAACATCTTAAAGTTTTTCTAGTGACTTAGTTTAATCAAATAATGAGCTTACCATCAAAATCAACTGTTCCTGATCCATCAGTATCGATTTCTTCAATCATCATGTCCAATTCCTTATCTGTGAGTTGATCATCCAATTCTCTCAGAATTTCTTTGAGGCAGGTGGTGGGGATGTAACCATTTCCTGTAAAAACGATGTTGTTATGGTTATAAGTATATTTCAATTTTGCTTTCAGTTCAGATATTTACACGTATAGTTTCATGGAAAATGTTTTTATTTTGAGACAGATTGAATGGATTTTTATTCTTCAATTCTACTTTGATTTGAAATTTCGAAAGAAAAGAAAAATTCCATTTACTCTTCAGTGTTAAGAAAAAAAAACAACCGTACATTTGAAATTATAGGGTTCAGAGGTATCCAGACAAACCTAACATTAACAGCTGATTTTTTTAGGTCTTGTTGAACTTTGCAAGCAATACCACTACTTGCTCCACTTTACCTTCACTTAATCAACTATGATTTGCAAATTACATGTTCATATAAGGTTTAGGCAGTGTACGAATTGTCTTGTTAAAAGTGAATATTTTTTTTGCAGCATCAACTGCTAGGTTATTAGCCGCGGTGAATATTTTAATTTGGAATCATGATCAATTTGCAATGATATTCTAGATAAGTGAAAACTTCGAAATTGTTTACAACAAAAAAAGTAATTTTTGGCAGATTTTCGCATTTGGTTGAATCCAAGAGAAAAAAATAGAACATTTCAAACATGCTGTGAAAAAACGCGGAGGATGATCTTACTCCAATCAAATGTTAAATTTTGCATTCTGAGTTTTTTCTTATCACTTTCTTATGTTAGTAAATTCATAGTACAATTAAAATATTCATTTATTATATCAATGGTAATCTGAATCATTACCAATTAATGGTATATCTTCTAATTATATTTTGACCTCATGAATCCTGTTATTATGTTAATGCATAATTGAAAATGAAAGTAATTTTGCTAAAACAATTCCAAATATATATAATTATAATTTATAAAAAGCCTGGTTCAGATGCAAACATACTGTTATTTATATGTCGATTTACCTTCTTTGTCATATAACCTGAATGCCTCTTTAAGTTCTTTCTGCATGGCTTCATCATCCTCCTCAACGATGAATTTGGCAGCTAGTGTTACAAATTCCTCGAATTCTAGGCGCCCAGATTCTGTTGAAAAAAATGTATATCAATATAGGTCTCGCATGTTATTTCATTTGAACAAGTGCCAAGAATACATCAGTGAATTAATAGCTCCATTCAGAAAAATAATTGACACCTGTTAGTTGACATGAAACAAATTTAGCCTGACATAACAAATTATAGGTGAGTAGGAAAAAAAATTTGGATCCTTCTCGGACTGATTGTATTTTTTTATTCAATGTCCCCATAAACATTTTTGTTTTTCATAATTTAGAGAATCACAGGAACTGAATACATATCTTGTCATTTCATAAACTGTATCTCACGATTTGATCTCCACAAACTTTATTTATAAAATACATCATGACATGTTTCGATAACACAATAGCTTTATCAACTGTGATTTGAAATTCACTAAAGTCTGTAATATTACGATTCACTAGGAATTTAAGTAGAAATGTAGTATATGGTATTCCTTAAGAATGATTTTACAGGATTTTCTATGCTTTATGTCGAACATGAGTCTTACATTACTTTTTTTATAGCATGTATTTATTGCAATATTATTGCTATTTTTTATTATAAAAAGTAAAATTTTATTGTTTCAGCACCATTAGTGGAAAAGCAGTTGAAGATTATCAACTTTCCACTTTCCATGTATATTCAAGTGTATATTTTATAATGATCGTTCGTTTTATTCTACTGCAAAGTTTGAAAACATTTCCATGAGTCATCTATGAAGCTGTACATTTTGCGAATACATCTAGTTCTGTTGTTTATTTTCATAATTCGAACAGAATGTGTTTTACCTTACACACAACTTTTAATTTATCTTATAATAGACTGAAAAATCTCAGTAGCTATTGATGAAAATTTTACATGAATATTTATTCACTATTTCAGTCAGTTCAGTAAACTTAATATCATATTCATGAATAATATGTTACGTACACACTTTTTCCACTTTTCAGTCTATATAAAATATTGATTATTTCAACTCAAACCTTATAATGCGAGTTCCGTTTCAAATACAATAGCAGTATCAATAATTGAATAGAAATTTTCATGGACGATTTGGAGAGAAAAATACACAGTAACCTACTGGTATAATCTATCCATTCCCAATTGGAACGGCAATAAAAATAAGAGTATATTCATAAACATTTCTTGCCTGTGGCTCCTAGTCGCCCAGATAGTTAGTAAACGTGCTATCAAATGTAGTTGAGGAATAAAGGCTCGGCTAGCTGGACTGGCTGAATA
>WOGN01001097.1:0-20521 GCA_015342105.1 Leptinotarsa texana | reverse complement strand
GCACACCCTGTATATCCCCACGCTTTTTTTTTCTCAAACGTCGATGACATATTTCAATTATTAAATCTAATCATCATTATTATTATACCACTTTACCGATCGAATATTTTTGTTTTTGCCGACCGCTCCTACTGATAAACTCAAAGTCAACAACATCGCGACGAAGCCGCCGAGTGACCTTGAGCACTTCCGATTTGGATGCATCATTGTACATTTCAGCACTTCCGAGCTGGATGTCTCATTATAGATTTGAGCTGGTTCTATCATTATAGAAGTGAGCTGGATCTATCATTATAGAAGTGAGCTGGATCTATCATTATAGAAGTGAGCTGGATCTATCATCGTAGATCTACTTTGGGTATTTGAATTTTTCACATAAATTTTGAGATTACTTGAAAAAATTTTAACTACAAAAGTTCATTACCTACAACACTGCCATTTAATTTTTTCCATAGGACTTGTAGATTTGCCGAAAATCAAGATAAACCATTTTTTACTCTTAAAAACTCACCCATTCCCACTACTCGAACTCAGATCTCCCGTAATTAATTTTTCCTTTCATTTTCATCATGTTCCCCTCCTTTTCTAATAGGTTTCATCCCACTGTTTTTTTTTGGTTTCAAAATTATCGACCCTGGTCTAAAAATGAAATGTAAAAAATACAAGTATATTTGAAAAATCTCTCCATATGAATGGAAGATGGAAACTTTGTAATTGACCACAACTTTTTTGATTATGAATAACTGTTCCACATGGCAATATTTTCTGATCTTTTTTGTCTGCCATTTAACTCGAATCCATTCTAAGTTTATCTAATAAGATCATCGAGCATGTTCTAGCTTTTGAGGGTATTACAGTTTCAAATGTGCAACTATTGAAAAAGTGTTGCCCAATTATTGGACCACATTATTTTATTAATGAAAAGCAGGAAGCAAAAGGGTGTTCGTTCTTCGATAACTTACTGCCACGCCATCAGGAGTCTGTCTCCCAGACAACAATGACTTCATTATGTATGAGGTTGATGTTATTTTCTCGGAATTATACTGTCGCGCCTGGTCCCGGTAGGATCTACTGGAAGTGAATGTCTATCTTGGGTAACGAAAATGAAAGGGACAAGTTATTTCGAAAAAAATATACCTGAAATAGGGTAAGTTCTATTCTCCTGGGAACAAAAAATGTGACATGAGAAAAAAATTAACAATGGAAATATTTCCTGGTCGTATTTATCGATGAACCATCACAAAAAATTAGTAATATGGGCAGTGTAAATTTTAGTTGCCTGTAAAATAAAAGAATATCCATTGAACCAAAACTAATGACATATCACATGTGTCAAATGAGCTGTTAAAAAGTTTGCTTTGTGTAGTTCAATATCAAAATGGTGAGAAATTAAAATAGTTGAACTATACAAAATAACAATTTTTCTTTTAATTTGGATCATATTTTTAGTTAATGTTTAAAATAAAATTATCCTTAGACAGGTGAGTAAAAATTATGTTTGATATGAACATTATTTTTATCAGTTTCCAATATCTATAAACGACGACGATCAACTTTGGTTTCAAAGATGTTCCTGTGGAATATTGTAATATAGAAACATGCAAATATCTTAGTAATATAAGGAAAGGAGAATTTTTCAAATGTTTTCATTCTCAATTCTACTATTTCAACTCAGAATATGAAAAGTTGACAATCATTTCATCTGATTTATTGACAAACAAGTGTCTATGAGGGTCTGATTTTTTCATTTTTCAAGTATTTTTTCAAGTACCCGTACATATACTGAAATAGCTTATAAAATAGTTTTTGGTTGACTTGTGAGGAAGCTGTTGGTTGCAGATTGATTTTTTAATGAGGTATTATTCGAAAATTTTGCTAAAGACTAATGTATTTACCCACTAAATAATACTACTTTAGATAAAACTGTTTTTCGAACGACTCACAATCTTGGTGATTGCAGAATAACTTCAATTATGTGATAACCAATAAAAAATTCGTAACAGGTTGAACAATTAGATAATCGAATCCTATTTATGCTCCTCCACGTGTAATAAAAATTAAAACTTCAGAAAATAATCCAACATTTGTATGATATTTTCTGGTGTCGAAATGAAGTTCACTGCAAAAATTTTTAAGAGTTATCTATCTTATCGTGAATTTACAATACGGAAAAATATCTTCTGATTGTTTCAACCGTTACTTAAGGAAGATCCAAAGTAATTTTATAAACAACATTACATGATTTTATCTCCACAAACTTTATTTAAAAAATGTATCACATGTTTCGCAAACACAGTAGCTTCTCCAACGGTGATTTGAATATTCTTCTTACGCTAATATTTATAAACCAAAGGTAACTACCACCAGCAAATTACCTAAACCTCTACAAACTTTATATACCTGAGGTATATAAGGTTTAAGAAAACAAGTTCAATAATGGTGATCTTCTCAAATCCAGTTGGTCATTCATTAGAATGTTTGAGTTTTTAAGTTTATCAATTTCCATAGCTCCCGAATGATTCACTTTCAACCCTTGTTTTCTATGTGTAAAATTTCAAACTATTCTCTAAAGATATGATTCTCTTCTGAAAGATGATTAGAATATGTTGAACTTGTTTTCTTATTCACATAGCTCATATGATGTTCCTGGATTCGACTCCTAAATGTTTTGTCAGTTCGACCAATGTATACCTTAGGATACCTTAACGAAACATGTCGCGAGTATATAAACATATATAAACGAAACACGTCGCGAGTATATAAACGTATGTAAACGCGTGAAAAATAAACAGAAAAATTAAAAAATTAAGGGTCATTATTCAAAACTAAGATATAAAAAGCGAGTTTTCGAAAAAAAGTCAGCATGATCACTACATAATTCGGAGGAAGTAAGAGAAAAAATAGAATGGAAAGATTATCGAAAAGTTTCAAAAACCTCACTGAAACAGTTACTTCATAATCAATTTTAAATATTCGAGACACAAAATGACTATCAAACTGTGACCTGATTAATCTAATGAATTGATAATCAACTTCTCCATCATTAGAATCTATATTTCATAATATCATATCAAGAGCAGTGGGTAAAGTTGGCGCAATAATATCCTCAATATCTAAATTCCCAAACGGGTCATTCAAACCTAGCTGATCTATCTAATTACCTTCTTAAAAAAAATTACAAATGTGTATAGTTCAAGTAAAAGATATAGTGCACCCAACCTTCCAGCAGTTCCCCTTTAATAACACACACAACGCGGTACTCATCACTACATTGTGTTGGTAACCGTAACATGACTTCAAATTTAATTTTATGACTCTTCAGCCAATCATAAAACTCGGTTAGTAAAAATTATCCAATACGAATCGCGAATTCTTCAGTCCACGTGGACTATCGTTGCGGCATAATTCCTTTGTATTATTTTTTTTTTGGCCTTTGACTTCGCCGACACCTTTAAGATTACTATATCGGTTACTTCGACTATACTGGCAGAGCAATAGAGATCCAACATATATAGTTATATCTAGTAAAAACTCAAATTATTTACAAGACAGCCATCAACACAAACTTAGTATGTATATTAAAAAACTTATTTGAATAAATGAATGTTTTGATTAAAGAAAATGAATATTTCGAAATAAATTTCGAAATATAAATCTCTCCCAACTACCTACACAGTAAGGTGTGGTAAACGTCTGGCGAAAAGCAACTATTTCCTCGACTAATACCACGCTCGATATTTAATTGTATCCGATAGAAATTTATGCAATTTATGCACAGAAGCTGGTCTCGCAGATGTTTCTCGTTCATCCAGCAGCAGGACCATGCTGAAATTATTCATTTCAACACGGCTCCACTACGTATATGAAACCCTCGTCTGAGAGAAACTAGAAACTACTCCATCTCGTTTTCACTTTTGATTTCTTTATATATTCTTTCAACGTAACGAAACAACCTTTAAGAAAGACTTCACTTTTGAAGGTTTGGTTTTTCTCACAGGGATGTGTTCTCATACTTATTTTACTTACTGAACCATAAAATATATATTGAAATAATTAAGTTATTTTAATGATAATAGCCATAGTGTTATAAATACTGAAAATTCTCAACCTGTGTTGTGAATTTGTTGTATTTCTTGCTCGAATTTCATTTTTCAAACTAAAAGCTTCAACCTTTAAGGAAAAAGTGTTACTAGCGACATGCACTCAAGATTTATTGCTGACACCCACACCAATCATCCACCATACACTGACCTCTCTTATGGCCTTGAGGGCAGCCTGAAGTTGCCTTTTTTGTTTCCTTCTGAGAATTGCGCTGTCACTATGTCTCTTTTTACGCACTCGCTTTTTTCTTCGTTTCTCCTTCACGTGAATTCGACTGGCTATTTCCATGGTCACCTTTTTTGGCTGGCTAAGACGTATCACGTGTTTGCGAAGTCTTTCCTCTTTCGATTCACTTTCTAACTTGAAATCCTGTCAAAAGATGGTTCGCAAAAGTTGAATTGGTATTTCCAGTCAAACAATTACTTCTATGGTCTTTTATTCTTTGGGAGAAAGTTCTTCCGATTTGGCCAACATAATATTTAAAACAAGAACCACAAGTCAACTTATATACTTCAGATCAGTCCGACTCTAAAGTTTGATCTTTATTGTTTGTAATGAATTATTATTTGTTCTGTAGGCTACGTTCAATTTTTTGTTTTTCAAAAAACGATATTATTAGTAGGATCACCAAAGTAAGTTAGAGTCACGGGAGAAAGAAACCGAATAGACCTGGTTCAGAGCTTGTTTTTGCAATGTTTTAGAGAAAATCGGTCAGTTGTACACTTATTGATTGGCTCAGGGAATTAAGTGAAATTTACTAGTTTTCCAGGTCTTCTGAAGAAGAATTTGGGCCATGAAAAATTGACTTTGTACATCTGAAAGTTTGAGATGTTATTCCTATTGATAAAGTGAACTAAATAAACTGTACCTCCAACAAATCATATATACTCAATTGAAAATAAAGTTTGTACAACTTTAAAATCATGCTATGTTATTCCTGATTACCGATTGAACAAGATGAATATCATGTCTGAGTGAGTAGAAAAGGGAAGAGAATTTGAAATAAAAATGTATCAAAACTTGAATTTGTACATTCACAAGGAATACTGAGATATGCTATTTCTGACCATCGATTCAACATGGCGAACATCGCGTCAGTATTTTCCAGTGTCTGAGGGGGTAGAAATGGGGAGGAAATTAAAAAAAATTATATCATTGACAATTGAATTTATGATCTTATAAAATTGAGATATTTCTGGTGACTGATTCAACCGATAATACATCATGTTAGTGTTTCCCAGGGGTGAAATTGGGACAAAGAATCGAAAAAAACACACTCATTAAGAAATTATTTTTTACACCCATGGAATTGAAGTCATATCTTAATATTGTACGTGTGTAAATTGAACTTCTGATGACACGATTTTTTTTCATTTTCACCCTATTTGAGAACGAATTCATTAGTTTTCTTCATATATTCACTCAGCTGGTGAAACGCGCGTCGAAAATAGTATTGCATTTCTGGTGAAATTGAGACTGAAACGAATTCAGGGAACATCTACACGTTCCATCATATCTGTTTCAGCAAAAGCTGGGGAGCTATGTTTTAAACCAAATTCGTCAAGTGTTTTTCCTGTCAAATAAATCATTATTTCTTATTTCAATGGATTAGCGAAAAGTTTTCAAGCAGTGCATCATTTTCTGTTATTTTTTCTACGATGTTGATTTCTTGTGATTTCGTTGAGAGAATTACAATAAACTGGAAAATAACAATTTTTAGCTCCTCATTTGACAATGCAGGATTACTGATTCACTTCTGTTCGGTTGCCAATTATCTAATCACGGCTAGTAACTGGATTGAGCTATGATTCCACCTGTTCAACCTACGATTCCGTCTGTTCGATAAAAATGTTCTGACAATATATCAGTTCACAAAATCGCAAAATCTGCACGAATAGCAACCATTAGAAAAGTGTGCTTAAGATTAACAAGGTCTTTCCCTTCAACGACGATCCCCAGAATATGGAAACGATGGAGTTCATCACCGATCCGTGTTAGGAATCACACGTTGAAAAGTAAGACCTCTTTAGTCCTTAGCTCGCACAAGTTTCTCAACTTTTGAGAGTTGTCGTTCGTATGGGGGCGACAGCTGATTAACGGAATTACGGATTAACACTAGTTTACGATGTAAGAGAGCACTCTGAAACTTGAATGATTTTGTTGAATTGTTCATAGTGGATCCTGTAAAATCTACCATGTATTTAAAAAACATGTAACTGATATATAAAAGAACAGATAGAAAGGGCAAAAAGTCAATGGGATTCTCGAATATCAAATAATAAAGTACAAGAATTGAAAGGAGTATATTTTTAGGAGAGATCAGCTTTTGGGAAAGAAAGGTTTTGGATTTCTACTTCTTTATCTTTCTCCAAAGAAGTTAGTGATTTCCAAGAGAAGAGATGAAACAATATCATAATAAACTCTTCACAAAGATGTTTATATCATGCATAGAAGAACTGAATAGGAAAAATGTATTTTGCATAATTAACTCACATAAAATGTGTTTTTTCGAAAAGGCTTCTTCTTCTAGTTTCTCACGAAAACGTGATACGGAATAAGTTTGAAGAAGGTAATACTCTGTCTCCTTAAGATGACAATCTTTACTTTAACGGAAGACAATCAACAAACAGTCCCGGAAAATGAAAAAGTTCAATTTGAAATTGTATATAAGTACAAATCATTTGATGTATGGCGAATGAAATGTTCTCAAAACTAATTAAAGCACACTTTTTTATTGTCATTTTGGGCTAAATGACAATGTATCACTTTCATTAGAATGACATAGCAAGAGATTTATTAATAAAATTATCATGTTTTCGTCAGGTGATACTCGATGAAAAATGTATTGGCTTGAGATATAAAAGTGCCGATGATGTATAATGCAACAACCAAAGAATTGTCAGCAGTTTTCATAATGTACAGTCCCTGTTATCTGACCTGGTATCCATTTTGCCTGACCATAATAAAATTTTGTGAGGCAATAAAACATTTCTAGCAGGCAATGGAGGTTCTGCAAACCCGTGATTGTTCAACATGGACTATGATATATTGCACACAGAAACTGAAGGACAACAAAAAGAAGTTATTCGTTTCTCATTATTTAACTTCTTTTGATAAAATTTCAATAACTAACATATTTGTAAATCAGCTGTTTTCGTAGAAGTAATATTGTATTGTAATTGTGTTAGGAATCATACGTTAAAAGGTAAGACCTCTTCAGTCCTTAGCTCGCACAAGTTTCGACGTATGAGGCTTGTCGTTCGTGGGATGAGACATGCTGGTTCACGAAAAAACATATTTTAAACATTTTTTTGTTCTTTCAAAATCTACCTGGGAAGTCAGAATTAGAGAAAAAGAAAAATATATTACCTATTTTCCTAGAAGTGATATTGCATTGATAGTTGTTTTCAAGATCTACCTGTTTTACTGGATTAATTCATTTATCTAATAAGTTTCGTAATTACGGCTGTTGAAGCTGCCGTATAGCAAAATGCATTTAAAATAAAATTTATTGTGAAAATTATATAATTTTTATAATGGATAGTGTTATTATTCTTCCCAGAGTAACGGGTCAGAATTTGTATAATTGTGCACTCTATTTGGGGGTCTTTAAGTTTTAATCTCACTCTGTGAAATTCTTATTTCATTTTCAAGAAGAGCACTACTGAATGACACTAATGGAAATAACAGAAATGAGAACTCAAATATACAAAATAAACAACAGAAATTTGTAATGTGGCCAAAAGATTCATGTTTTTAAATAGTTTGTCACTTGGTAACAAAATGAGAATTCCATTAGTTCGGACTTCAATTATCTGATTTTTTACAGGGTGAGGCACCGAAAACGAAACAGATCGATTTGTAATCCAAGGGGGACATCTTCCTATCATACCTCTTCCCACACCGGTGACTATCACCCAAACAATTTGAATATGGAAAGTAGTAAGTGTGACACATCCCTAAAAAAATAATTTCATAAGGAATTCGGCCATGTCAATTTTAGGTACCTAACTTTCGATTTTGGTGCCTTCTTGCGGAAAAAAAACTGTTCCGTATTCCAAATTATGATACTTCATTCGCAAGCCAATTTGACATAAATTCGGTGACAATGCATTATGGAGTTTTTCTAGGGGAAAAACAAGATGGCGGCTTCACAATGGCGGACAAGATTTGCAATTATGGTCCGATTTGATTCAAAATTGATGAGTGGTGGTTTTCAGGTTTGGAAATTGTGAATTGTTTGTGAATTGTAATTATGGTTCGATTTAACCCGACACCAAAAACGAATTCTTCAAAACACTTGTGTTGTGTACATAAAGCGAAAACACGTCAATTATAAATCCCGGGGGGAAAAATCCTATCGTTACCTCAACTGTCATACTTCTCTCCCCACCCCTCGATCACTCATACAATTTGATTGGAGAAAGTACTGAGTGTGACACAGCATTGAAAAGGTAATTCCATGAGGAAGTCAGACATGTGAGTGTCCGCTACTTAAATTTTCATTTTGGCGCTCTATATCAAGAAAAACAACTGTTTCGTTTTTCAATTCACATTTTATTTGAAAGTTAATGTGAACAATTCACGAAAAAAGAATAAAAAAATGAAAAAAATTACATAACCCAATCATTGCAAACTACTTTAATTCACAGTAAATGCTCAAAGTGGAGAGAAATATGACAGTTGAGGTAACGATAGGATTTGTCTCCCTTGAATTTAAAATTGACGTGTTTTTGCATTATGTTCACAACACATGCGTTTTGAAGAATTTTTTCAGTGTCGGTTTAAATCGAAACATAATTACAAATTTCGTCTTCCATTTTGGAGCCACCATCTTGATTTTGTGCATTGAAAAACAATTCATAATTTCCGACCCTGAAAACCACCGCTCATCAATTTTGAATCAAATCGGACCATAATCGCAAATCTTGTCCGCCATTGTGAAGCCGCCATCTTGTTTTCCCTTAGAAAAACTCCATAATGCATTGTCACCGAATTTATGTCAAATTAGCATGCGAATGAAGTATCATAATTTGGAATACGGAACAGTTTATTTTTCGGAAGAAAGTGCCAAAATAGAAAGTTAGGTAGCTGAAATTGACATGGCCGACTTCCTTATGAAATTACCTTTTTAGGGGTGTGTCACACTTACTACTTTCCCTATTCAAATTGTTTAGGTGATAGTCACCGGGGGGTGGGGGAAGAGGTATGAAAGTTGAGGTTATGATAGGAAAATGTCCCCCTTGGATTACAAATCGACGTGTTTTTGCATTTTTTTCAAAACACATGTGTTTTGAAGATATTCGATCTGTTTCGTTTTCGGTGCCCGACCCTGTATGAAATGATTTGAAATCCCTGAAAGAACTAATAAACAAAATTAAGAAATGAAAATGAATAGCTGAAAATAACAATTATATTAAGCAAGAAAACCTTGAAATGAAATAACGGTGAAATAATATACAAGTAAAAATAGAACAATTGATCAAAAAATTAAAATAAAATAAAGAGATTCCAAGCCAAGTTACTTCACGACGTTTCGATTGTTAGTATCAACAAAGGTCTTCGAGTGATGACTGTCATCACATGAAGACGATTGTTCAATTGTTCTATTTTTACTTGTATTTTATTTCACTATTATTTCAATTCTGTTTTTTGCTTAATGTAATTGTTATTTTCAACTATTCATTTTTAGTTCTTTCTTTTATTAGTCCTTTCAGGGATTTCAAATCATTTCATATAATATCGGACAATGGAAAAACGAACTAATGAAATAAGTCGTGTTCATGAAAAATTCAATAAAATCTAATGAAATTCATCATAAGACATTGTCAATCACCTTCAAACAAACAAAATGATGAGAGTTACAATGAACTGAAATAGCTATATGTCTCACCCATTTGTAAGCTTCTTCTTAGAGTATTTGGTACAAACACTGGAGTAGAGTGATAGTGATTCAGGTTTCAATTTAAGTCTCACCCACCCCATTATCTTACCATTTTCTCAAACACTCAATATCCAAACCATGAAAATTGAATAAAATAACATAAACAGAAAATAATTTTGATGCTTTTTACGTTTTTTCCCGATATGAAATTCAATTTTTTTTCTCAGGATATGTTTTCCGAATGAATCTCATTTGAAAATATTTTTAATCAATTCATATGCAAAGTATAGTATTCTATCAGCAGAAACATGCCATTATTTGCTCGATTCACAACTCCATTCTCACGAGTAAGGGCAACATTTTTCATTTGGTGAAAAATATACTATTCCTTACTTTTTAATATCAAAGTCATAACTACCTACTTGTGAACCAGAAGAATTTGTTGTCAGAAAATTTCAAGAGACTATGAATCTCAGCCCTTCATACTTGGAACTGATGTAAACTAGTTTCTTGTGAGTATGAGAGCAATGAGGAAATCATTGAATAAAAAGATTTAGACTAAAAAATCAAATCAAATTTAGGCTGGGTAATCAATATAAATTTCAATGAACATCCAAATGATCAGGTGTGTGATAATATTTAAGTTCATTCATTAGTCTTTGAAAAAGTTTTTTTTTAAGTGTAATGTTTCTAAAAACCGTGGTTGACGTTTATGTCAAAATTGTGCTGAAATATCGACAGCTTAATTTCGTCATGAGAGTTTGTCATTTTTGCCTCTTTTGGACTAAGATTATCATTATCATCCTGCAGCTCCGTGAGCTCAATTTCAGTGAACTTTTCGTCAAAAAACCTCGCAAAGTTCCATTCGTTAACGCGGTAATTTAATTTTGATTTTAACAGATTACTATTTTCTTTATTGAAATGATTTGATTTGCTGACAATAAATTTTTGGAAGTCTTGATAGAAAAAAATATATTTTTTTTTGTTGTTTAGAAAATAATCAATAATTAGCGGTCACCACTACTTTCTTGCCCCAAAATCTATAGACTACCAAAACCGGCCCTGTCCAGTATTACTAGTGAGTTGTGGTACTCTTTTTTGAACCTTTAGTAGACTCGGATAAAAAATTCATTTATATTTGCTTTATATAAACTATTTCTATATAAATCGCGATAATCTAATACGACGATGATTATTACATCACATTTTTCCAATTCCAAGTTTTGTTGAAGTTGTATGAAGTTATCATTTAAGTCAGTTCCGTAAGATACGTAAATGTGAAACACTGAGAAATGAACTATAACTATGACCGAATTTAAATTATGAAAAACCAAAGGAAATGTATGAGAACTGACCAGAAACAAAGATAACAAAATCTCTGTGGAAACGTACTTTGACCGATTAATCAACACAACCAGCATGTACATCACTTACCGATTAAACAGAACATTATATGTGAATATTCACGTTCTTACGACCAGTTCCTGTAAAATTGTAAAAACATTTTCATATTACATGCGTAGTAATTATATATTTACTCAGGTTACGCTACGCTCAACGATTTTATTATTTTTTCATGTGATCAATACCGTACGTAGATTGCTGAGGAGAAGGGTGTGATGGCTGCTACCTAGGACCTTCCAAATTATTTTTTAATTTTTAGAACATTATCTACATCACTATTGACTTTGACCGACTGATCAACCTATCCGGCATATACATCACTTTTCGATTAAGCAGAAAATTATATGTGAATATTCACATTCTTACGACCAGTTCCTGTAAAATTTTAAGAACATTTTCATTTTTACGACGCATGACACAATGTCTTGCGTAGTATTTATATATTTACTCAGGTTAGATATCCATTTTTATTTCTTTATTTTTTCATCTGATCAATACCGTAGATAACTGTGGAGAATGGTGTGATGACTGCCCTAGGACCTTCCGAATTATTTTTTAATTTTTAGTAAATTATCTACATCATTATTGTCTTCAATTTTTTCAATAAAACCGTTTAACATAAAATTCTGTTTTCCTTATTTTATTTTCAATAAATTTTTCCCGAAAGATTATGTGAGCTTCATGAATACCCTATATGATATTTCAAGCGGGAAAGATAAGACATCTCATTATTTCCTGCATTACAGAATTTTGAATTACACCATTTCTCAATGTATGCACTTTGTTGTGGAACATTTATATGTTCTCTGTATTAGTCTCATACGCTAAGAATTTGGGTATACCTAACTTCGAAACATCTGAATGAGTGATTTGCCAATTCACAATTAGAATGATACCATTTTTGTGCTCACACATTTTAATTAAACTCACTTGCTGGATTTGTAATTTTTTACTAATACTTTTTAATAAAATGTTTGCTACAACATTTTATTTTTTCACGCTAACTAACAGTATCATCACTGAGTTATCAAAAAAAAATGTTTAATACTTATATTTCATTAAAGATTGTTTTGAAGAAAGTCCTGCAGCAACAACATTATAAACTGAAAATTCGAAAATGTAATACGGAAAAATAAATTTTATGTCGAAAGATTTTATTGGGAAAAAATGTAATAGTGATGTAGATAATGTACTAAAAACTAAATAATTCAAAAGGTCCTAAGTAGCGGTCATCATACCACTCTCCTCTGCAATCTACGTCATTGATCAGATAAAAAATAATAATAACGTTGGGCGTAATGCCTACATATTTATTCAGGTTACGCTACGCCAAGCGATTTCATTAATATTTTATCTGAAAAATGCCGTAGATTGCTGAGGAGAGTGGTATAATGACTGTTACCTAGGACTCTACGAAATATTTTATAGTGTTTAGTACATTATCTACATCATTTTTTTTTCAATAAAACCGTTTAACATTTTTTTTTACCTATTATATTACAATATACGCTCGCCAACGATTTACCGACGCCCCGACTATTTTTATGTCCTAAATTTCCGTGTAAATTGATTTACTTTGACCTTTCTGTTTCGAGTTATGATGGCCTCGCTAATCGCTCATGACTTCAATTCATTCTAGAAAATCAGCCCTTTGGTTGAAGGTGGTTGACAATGTTTTGTGGTGCATTTCATCAGTTAGGACTTCCATTGTCTAATATAAAATTAATATGATTCGAAATCCCTAAAAGAATCTGTAAAAAAATAAAACCAAGTTACTTGGTTTGGAATCTTTTATCTTTGAAGTAACTTGGTTTGGAATCTTTTTTTCATATTTTTAATTTTCATTTCATGTTAATAATTTTTTCGCCTCGTGTTATTAGTTCAATTCTTTCGGGTTTTTTTGTTGTTGCTTGTATGTTATTTCATTGTAATTTCAAATTTTTGCTTGATAAAATAGTTTTTTCAGCAAACTTTATACATTTTTTACAGATTCTTTCAGGGATGTCAAATCAATTTATATCATATTAGACAATGGAAGAACGAACTGATGAAATCAGCCCTGTTCATGAAAAATTCAGTAAAATCAGACGATTTTGAATAGTTTTGGTTTGTAGTTGAACCTTCTCGTTCCCTTGCAGTTTTAGAATATACTTTTGAATATATATTATCCATCTAAATTTTATAATGCATCATTTTCATAATTGATCAGCAATCTGATATTGTTGTGCCGATCACATGTTAACACGCTTGATTGAAAGTAGACGCACCTAATTCAACTGATAAAATGGCAACCCCTCCCGGCTTGAGGGCCCTGAGTTGAAATTTTCCCCACACGGTTACTGTGTGTGGAACATTCCATCTCGTCCATCCACCCCCGCTCCTCCGGAGCGTTCCTCAATATACTGATGGGCACTTCAGCAAGATTAACATCTGACCTTCTTGGTCGAAAGTCAGCCTCTAAGTGCTTTTACTTTCTGATGTGTTGATAAAATGGCACGTAGGTAACGCTTGCCTTTAAGAGAGGCTTTGGGATATCAAAATTTTGAATACGGACTTGGACTGATAATTTACTGTTTTCGTTAATGACGGAAACAAAGGAGTCCCTAAATTTTTCCCATCCGTTCATAGATCCCCAAAATTTCTTCCAGGTAACTGGCCTTATGAAAGGACATAAATTTTATTCATATTTAACTAGTGTCCGAGAACTGAGATTGTATACCTGTTTTCGGAAATCCTACCTGAGATCTCAAAATGTACCTGCTGTTGAATATAAGAATTGTAGTGTATTATTTACACTGTCCTGAAGAGGCATAAGCCTATAGCAGGGCACCATAGAATGTAATATATAAACAAAATGTAAACCGAAACAAAAAGAAATAATAAACATGAATTCATTCATTCATTTACACAGATCAGAAAGTAAAAGCACCTAGAGGCTGACTTTCGACCAAAGAAGGTCAGATGTCAATCTTGCTGAAGTGCTCATCAGCAAGTTGAGGACTGCTCCGGAGGAGCAGGGGTGGATGGACGAGATGGAATGTTCTGCACACATTAACCATACGGAGAAGATTTTAACTCACGGCACGGGGGCATGGGGGTTGTATTATTTATTACCACTGATGAAGCAACGGTTTTAGCGAAACGCGTCTAGAATTAAAAAAATGTGAAAATTGTTAGTTATCATTGATATAGGTTGTCCACGTTAAAAAGAGAATGACGTCACAAGATGGCAAGTTACGGCGTCGCCAACATGGGAACTCTTTCGAACTTTCAAATTGTTTTGTACTGTTGATATGTTTTATTGCTATTATCCTTACTCACTTTTAGTATTTGTATGGACTATTTCGACAATGCTTCAGGCATATTGAATATACGCAGGTCTTATCAAAAGAAATGATTAGTTCTGAAAAGAAAAGAAAGACTGACAGTTTTCGAGTTTTTTTCGATTCGGCAACGTCTGAAATTTTACTGTCAGTTGAGCAACTTACAAAATGAAATGTTACTAGTTTAATTGCTGTTCAACGCATTTTAGTGGGAATTTTAACGTTGTTATGTTGGATATACAAAATTACCAAAAATGGCGCCATCCTCTTCTTAACGTGAACAGCCAATATGATCATTTATATTCGGTTCATTAAATTCTATGTCAATATCAAAGGGTGTAATTGTATCAACGATATTTTCCGATTTGTTTTTCTTGCTCTGCAAATTTTTATGCCTGACGTTTTGTTGCTCTAATTGAGCTCATACAAAGTATACCGTTCATAGCTTGAGTCTCCGATTTTAGTTCATAGGTTGTGAACCTTGCTTTGTTCTTGTTAAGTGCAGGTAATCAGACTTCATTCATGTTAATTCAGTGTTCCTTTCGCGTGATGCTTTGATGCCGGTTATTTTGATGGTGCATAATAAAGTATTCGAATCTTGCAAATATTTATTTTGAAAAAATATAATACCAATAAAAGTTTTTGAATTCATTATTAAAATTTAACGACCCACTCATTTGCCATTGTTAGTTTTGGTTTATGGTACTATTTGGTGCAATTTCCATTATAGTGGATTCAATTACGAGTGGTTTAAAAATGGGACCAATAAATTATCCAATCAAAATCTTTTTCAACAGATGTTGCTTCAATTCTGATAGAATGGCAACGCTGGACTACAGTTCCCCACCTCCAAACTCCGAAACTAAGGTTAATAAAGTGTGGTTAACTCCATGTTTTAGTCAATTTACAATATTATTACAAACGAGTTGAGACTCTTGGGTATGGTCGATGAAAAATAATGGTTTTCCCTTCAATAATTATATTATCTCACAGTAGTTGAATATTGTATTCACATCACGATCGTCTTGAAAGACATGTTATAAACATTCCGAGCGCAAACCTTCGACAGAAATTTTCAAAATAAACATTGACGATTAGAGTATGATTCGATGTGATTCAAGTAGGTGACATACTGGAGGCGTACTGATTTATGTGTAGATGTATTTATAGTCTTAGTATAAAGAAAAGTGTAGTAGTGCACCGTGTGTTATAATTGAGGTAAAATTTCATCGCAAAATATATCTCGTTGCTCGTTATATAGCTTACGTAGATTTTTCATCTATGGTAATTTGTACCGCTGGAGAAAACATATTATTTCATAGATTTCATTACTAGCCAAAAATAATTCATAGAAATATATCCATCGATTTCCATGAAAAAATACACGTGAGCAATCGCTATGTTGTGTTATAATAAGATTTTTTTAGTGTAAAATTACTAGTAGGTATAGTTTATTGTGAGATTTGTTACTATAACAGGTTTTGCAAAAATCCCGATCCATGTTCCGCTACACATTAGCTTCTTCAAAAGAGTTTCAATTTCGATGGGTTAGTTCCATTAAATCAGAGTAAACTTATCAATTTACGAATACAGAGATAACTGCGGGTTTCTTCAGAAAAAAAACAATGTGGAAGTGACGTTCAGACCACATGCCAGGTTATCTGATTTCCTTTTCAATGCCAAAGATAAGGTGGAGAAGTTGAAGAAATCTGGAGTTTATAAGCTTAACCCTTGAGTGGACGGGTAGGGTCTAACATACACAGCCTAATACATTTGAGCGCTCCCCTTTTGAACGCGTATGATTGCCGGCTTCTACAGTACCTTCCTATCTTCAGTAGACCTTCATATCCTGAGAAGTTTGTTTCGCTTGCACTTTTAGTTCCCGCTAATTCAAACCATCAGTGTATATCAGACCCAACCCGTGCCTTCGTGGTAAGATTTCTTTCAAACTTATTTCGATGAAATGTATTGAAACGCTTATTTCACAGCTTTCATGATGAATGATCCCTACGAAACAGAGATACGAGAGTTGCAGTGTTGACTGACGAAGAAGTCAAATCTGATGATATTTCTGAGACGGATGATATGGAGATGTTGGAGGATAGAACAAATATAATGTTGATTGTACATAATGATCATCGTGGTGTGTCTTATTATGGAAAAGCTGGTTTTCAATGGAATAAGTGCTGCTTTCCAAAGAATGTTCGAACTAGGCAACATAATCTGATAAAAAAGCTGCCAGGTGTTATTGGCGTTGCAAATAACTCAAAAACTGCAATGGAAACTTGGAAGCTATTTTTTTCGGATAACATAGTACAGAAAATAGTTGAATATACCAATCAGTTCATTGGAAAAGTAGCTCATTCATATAAAGATAAATACGACGTACGTTACACAGATATAACGGAAATCAAAGCACTAATCGGCCTGTTATATTTAGCTGGTGTCTATAAAGGAGGTCAAACTACTATTTACGAATTATGGGCAACAGATGGTACTGGTCTGGAGATATTCCCAGCAGTTATGGCTAAAAGAAGATTCCGCTTTTTGATAAGATGATTACACTTTGATGATGTCGATACACGTAAAGAGAGGAAAAAAACCGACAATCTTGTACCTATTAAGGAATTGTTTGAGGAAGTAAATGGAAAATTCAAAAATCATTACTCGCCAGGAGAATACGTCACGATCGATGAAATGCTATTAGCTTTCCGTGGCCGATCTGCCTTCCGAATGTACATACCTAATAAACCTACAAGATATGGAATAAAAATATATTCGCTTGTAGATGCTAGGATATATTATACGTTCAACATGGAAGTGTATACAGGAACCCAACCAGCTGGACCATACCAAGTGAGCAATAAACCTCTTGATGTTGTTGTCAGAATGACAGTCCATCCATGATAGCAAAAGAAACATCACGATGGATAATTGGTTTACCTCTATCCCCTTAGCACAATCACTATTGACTAATCATAAATTGACTCTTCTGGGAACTTTACACAAGAATACAGTGGAAATTCCACCAGAATTTCTAACAGTGCAAAGACCTGCTAAAACTAGTAAAGACCTGCTAAAACTAGTATGTTTGCTTTCACTAAAGACATGACTTTAGTATCTTATTACTGTCTACTATGCATCATGACGATAAAATCGACGAAAGTACTGGAGATGAAAATAAGCCAGAAATGATCACCCTGTATAATGCGACAAAAGCGGGGGTAGATTGTGTGGATCAAATGGTGGCATTATACGATGTATCAAGAAATACCAGGAGATGGCCAAGGTCAATATTTTATTCCTTGCTCAACGTCAGTGCAATAAATTCGTTCATCATATATAGGACCAACAATAAGGATATGGTTATCACAAAAACAGGAAGGAGAAAATACCTGAAACAACTAGGAATGAGTTTAGTTACGAAACAGCTAAAGAGAAGAGCTACTGACAAATATATATCAAGAGATGTAAGGGTGAAAGCTGCGAAATTTAGTGGACAGAGTTTGGTTGCCGAAATCGCAAAAAAAAGTTTTTTCTGTCACATTTGTGAAAAAATGATTTGTATGGAACATTCCAAGCATACATGCCCCGACTGCGCTCAAAATTAACGTTCCGAATCCATGTACCACATAATTTTTCTTCACTTTGTATATTTCCATGAATTTTCTTTTATGTTACATTTTATATGAAAAACATGAAATATATCGAAATACTTGTTTTTGGTTATTTGTGAGAGTAACAATAAACATAATTTTGCATGAACAGTATCAATTCAATTTATTTAATAAAAAAGTTAATGATAATAATAAATGTGTGTATCTCAGACCCAACCCGTCCTTTCTTGGTATATTTTTTCACCCGTTTACTCAAGGGTTATTCAGTTGTACAACCAGTTATATGCAGGTTCAAAAAGAGCAGAATAAATGTTTATACTAGAACTCAATGACTCACAGTTTGCGTCATGCAGGTTGATCATATTTATTCTAGCACATGTACCTTTCATTTCGCCTCAATTCTTAAATACAGAATATGAATCGGTCTCATTATAGCCAATTGAATGTCCGGAGTTATTGGAACTTGAAGCGATTTTGGACTGATTACAGCATGCACATATTCTCTTTGATACTTCAGATCGGACGAAACATCGCAATGCAGGAAAAGCTTTCATCTAACCGCGAAGACGAAAACTTCTACAGTTCCGAAGTGTAGTTTCAAACTGAGTCAATAAGTGTAATAGTCCAGATTGCCCTAATCTAGTTGATAACATGATAATGGCTACATGGTAACCTCAAGTGAAACTTTCGACTTTCCAGAGCCGCAGTGAAGTCGCTCTGTAACAATCTACTCTAATACAATGACGATAATGCCTTTCCGCAAATATCAGACACTCAGACAGGAAACAGGAACTAGCGTTGAGGGCTTAATCATGTATTAATGCTCCAGTGTAGTGTTGAAATTTTCAGCGCGAACTGAACTACGAGATTAGGCTACTTGATTATGGGTATAAACACTGCATTTCGCAAGGGTAAAACATTATAAAGTTCAAATCCTCTCTAGCGGCCCCGCTTCCATCATGCAAATTTAATTTGGGTTTCAATACGAGGAAGTAGCTTGGTATTAAAAAACCGGGTTTCTCCCTTCACTGAAGACAAGGGATTATCAAAATAAAATTAGGTCGGGGTTCTGGATTATTTCTATTTCATCAGTTCGGCCTTCCATTATCTAATATAATATAAATTGATTTGAAAACCCTAAAAAAATTAATAAGATTAACCAAAAATAAAAATTTTATTACACAAAAAACTGAAATTATAAAGAAATAACTTAGAAGCAACAACCAAACAGATGAAATTGAAATGTTAATAAAAGATTGAGAATGAAAAAGAAAAATTATTATTAACAAAAAATGAAAAATTGAAATTGAAAGATTTCAAACCAAGTTATGTCACGACGTTTCGATTGTTAATATCCACAATCGTCTTCGAGTGACTTATTTCTCCGAGATCTGACTATTTATAGGCCGCTCGAGTGCTTTCATCTATCCCCTCTTCACTCTTTCCGCTTCATTGGTTTTTAGCGGGAGATGACCGTTTGGCGAGAATTGACCATTTTTCGCTTAATTAGAGGTTTCCATATGTTACGTATCTATACGCTAGCTTGACTAAATGCGTTTTTGGACAAAATATACGCGGCTCCTTTAAATGTTCTCCTAAACCAGTGTTCCTCTTTGTGGATGTTTTGAGCTTAAGCCCACTTGATGTTATGCTGATGAGTCCAAACATGCTCTGCTATTCCGGATTTGCTGGTTTCTCCTCGCTGTGAGTGTTTCCTGTGCTCGGCAAAGCGAACTTTCAATAGCCTGTTGTATTTGGACCCAATCCTTCTTATACTTTCTGATGATCCTCTGATATGGGAAAGTACAAGTATTCTAGGCCTATTCTACCATCAATCTGGAGTAACCACTCCGATGTAGGTCATTTTTGATGATGTCTTGTTCTTTTTCGAAACCTTCATTTGTATTACTGATTTCTCTCTCAGTCGATTGATGGTGGTTGGATTTCTGATTCTGATTCTGCTTCGATATGTATCTGTATCTGTATGTTTCCCATTTAGTGTCGATCTTCTTCACCAATACGTCTAAGAAAGGCAATTCGTTGTGGACTTCCTTCTCCATTGTGAAGTGCTTCAGGAAAGTGTCTAGTTCTGCATTCCTATGGTTCCATATTATGAAGGTATCGTCTACGTATCTAAATCAGATTCGGAGCGTCTTGTGGGTTTCTCCAATGGCCAGAGTTTCAAACCAGTC
>WOGN01001096.1:0-20522 GCA_015342105.1 Leptinotarsa texana | reverse complement strand
ACATTTTGTTACCTGTCATCAGAGATGAAATGTCAAAGTTTTGTCTCGTCACAGAAAAAAATTATTATTTGTTTCCACCCAAAGATGATATTGATACTTGTCTGGGAGTTCCGTCAAGAACTGAGGAAATTGGCGGCCCAGAATAGACTGTCACAGAAAGTTAATAACTCTGACCATCAGCCATAAATATAGGCCCTGAATCATCTGTAGAGGTACCAGGAAGTAGATCAAGAGAAATGGAAAAGACGAGAAAAAAATGTTTGTGGAGAATCGTCGAGTCACTATTGGAGAAGTGGCTGATGATGTCGGATGTTGAGGAAGTCGAGGATGTTGAAAATTTTGGATATAAAGCCTGTACCAGCAAAGTTTGTTCCAAAGTTACTAAATTTTGATCATAAAACCGTCGCATGAACATTGCTAAATAATTGTTGAATGATGTGAATGGCGATCCAGATTTACCTTAACTGGCACAGGCACCGCTCTTAGAGCGCCTTGAGGATTTTTCTGTAGTGCTTGTGTTTCGTCCTCAAAGTTGAGGAATCATGGGTATATGGCTATGACATCGAAACTAAAGTTTGAAAAAAGTTTCTGCTACTTTTTGGGCTTAAACCATATCACACAAAAAAATAATTCAAAATTCCCATATCAGAGAGCGCTGTTTCAACCCACCATGGACTTCATTAGGTGTACTGGCTGCTGGACGGAATGGTTCCTGAAAGACAAACCTGACAAAGTAAAGCTGATGACATCTTTTCTCACGAAGACACCATATTTTTCTACGGAGTTATTATCTCCAAATCTCAGCAATGATTATCAGTGACTCGTTGCTGAGGCAATCAGGGTATACTGCACTGAAGATGTCCGCCGCAGTAGCAGACGAAACATTCGATGCTACAAATTTCATTGTACCAAAGCCTTTCAGCCTGGAATTTTTTCTCTCTAATCATGACTCGTGCCAAACTAGCATATGTTCTTATATACAAATTTGATTTGATGACTATCACAATTATTACTGTAAACATGTGCTACTTTGACCCACTTTTCAACAATTTCATACGATTTTCTCTCTAAACAGATTATATTTACCTGCCGCACCTTTTTTGAATCTGTTAATTTTTCTTAGATTTTTTATATTTTGGCACATTTTACTCTGAGGATATGGTAACTTTAACCTGAGGAGGTTTTCTGTTACAAAGAGCATGTTACTGTAACGGTCTGAAGCCGTCCCTGACCAGTACGCCAGCCGACTCATGGAACAAACACATGACATCACCGCGAAAGAATGCAGTCGGGAATCGCCGGTAAAATTCTAGAACCGAACCGTCTACAGAATTCTATAAAGGATCGTTACCTATATAAGCCCGTCTTCCGGACCCAAGTGGGCAGTTCAGAAAGTGAATCGAGCGGCTAAACAGAAAAATCAAATAGTGGAAATAAATTGAGCGTTAGTTGCTAAATGTTGTAATAAATAAATTACTTTGTGATTAGTTAAATATTATTGGAAATAAATCTGTTTAAGAAAGTTGATTCTTCAATTTGTCACAGTACAAAGAAAGACCTAGATATTTGAAAACACATGTTGAACGATGATAATTTTATTTTTTTACGATTTTTTTTGACTTGTTTGTTAGAAATATTATAATTTGTAGGCAAAATTCGTGAATACGAAGTTACTGACTAATAGGACTTTTCCATAGTTTATATTACGCAGTAACTTTTCGGGCTGAACTTTTCAGTATGCACTTTACTACACTTTAGCAGATTTCCTTTTGATTAATTTTTTCAGATTCTGGAAGGTTATAAACTCATAAAAACAGTATAAAACTTTATTTAATATTGAATTGAACAGATTTTTATAGAGCAAATTGCTAAAAACGCAAGTTCAAATAAGTTCAAGTTCTTTCAACAATTATTCATCATATGTAAACGAGTCAACCCTGAAAATACCCATTTTCACAAGTTTTGGTGGGAAAATAACGTTTTCAATTTCATCCAACTTATAAAATAACAAGTCATTTTCTTTCAGCTACTTTTAACATTTGTTGGTCGCTTCATCGCTTTCCCCCTCTGCACCACATAGCGCCACCCCTAAAAATCGGAGTCCATTTCAATGAACAATAACAAAATTATTCTTTTCTACAGATTTCTTCAAGTCTTCATTGCTTTATTTCACTTGCATCATCAGCACTTCAATAATTATCCGCATTCTTCTGAAAAACTGGTTCATCAACAGTAAGAGAATCTTCATATCTGCTGGAAAAAAAAAGGTCGCCAAGCTGAAATTATCATCATTGTCATCTATTGATGAAAAACTTGCTGCTCTTTTACCCCATGTTTTCTTTGAACTTTTATTTTGGACATTTTTGTTTTTACTGCAGTTCCCTCTTTTCCTCTTCAATTTCAGTCTGGTTTTTCAGAGCTTTCTTCTCTTTATTTTTTTTCATCTTTTCCATTCTGCTGATTCTATCGGTATTGAAGAAGATCATGCCAAGAAATACGTCTTCCTGTCGAGACTTTTAGTGTTCACAGTTTTGTTGTTCGCGGTTGAACACCTTGTCTTTTTCATTGAGATGCTGAATAAATGTTTCCCCTATCAAAACAAGGTCAACAAAAGCATTGATGGCAATCACTTGGAAACCTCTGCCTTATTGATCGGTTGGATTACAGCCATAACCCAGCCATAAGACTATCCCGTGCATTCGGCTCTATGGTTTCCAAAGCCTTTTTTAACAATGATTGATAAATTTCCTTTGAAAATGTGGATGAAGGCTTGCCACACTGTATGACTGTTTTCACTCTGTAAGAACTTGTTCCCATTCAATTTTGAAAGTAAGTGAGAGAGTAAGTAAGAACATTGTATTTTATAGATTAAGAGGACATATTTTTAAAGAGATGGGAAAATGAAGAGACATTGTGTCTCACAGAATTCTAACTACGACACAACACGGTTTCCTAGCGGCTAAAAGGAAAATCACTTCAATGTCAGGTAGCTTGAATGATGCTACCAGCCTGAAATAATAATAATAATAAGACTTTATTCTCCGAAGAAAAAATCATGCTGACAAAGCTCTGTATAGTACGATTGGTTTTTTTTGGCCAAAGAAAGACCTCCAAAATAGCTTTACGGTACTCACTTTCTAGTCTTGTTAATGTTCTCAATGAAAAATTTTTCCCATGTATACATTTTGATGATTCGTATGAAGGAAAAGGCTTCTTGACTTTTTTGTAATCGTTCATCTGTCATTTTTCCTGTAACAAGCCTCAATCTACTGATCCATCTTCCCAGAAACACTAAAAAAACAAAAGTTGATGTTTCGAACTTTGAATAAAATGAACGATTGATAAAAAGGTTGTCATGAGAAGAAAATCTAGTTTTTTGATGATTATAGCATAGAAAAATGAGAAAAAAAACTGTTCCAACTATTTGACAAACTGTTGATGACCTGATGAAGTAGGAAAGAATCAAGAAAACATAAAAAGGATAGGATACCAAGAAAATATTCTCAAGGACATGGGAAAATTCTTCATATTTTCAACACACTTGTTAAATGACAGTAAGAGTGGAAAATAAATCGGGATACTCACCAAGAAGTGGCATAGCACTCAATATAACACCAATTCCAAGGAATGACACTGGTCCAATTTTGATATACAACAAATAACAGATGACGCATGTTTGCATAAGACCACTCCATATGTCGTTAAACATCCAAATAGCCACTTCAAATGTGTAAACGTCTTTCGTTATTAGTGTCGCTAAATTACCTAAAGATATATCGGCGAGGGCAGATGGAGTGAGTTTCAAGGCTTTCCTGTAAAAAAAGATTCAATAATAATGTAATGGTTTCGAAAATAATTTCACTTCGAATACAGACACGACTAAAAGAATTCCGTTGCTTATGAGTGCAAAATTGCCGAAAAAAAGACCCCAATCTGAACATCGCTCTGGATATAGAAAAATATTAAGTTCAGAATATTTTACAGTTCAGGAAAGAAAAGTTTTGGATTTGTAAATGGTTGATTTTTTGAAATTGATTTCTTCCTGCCTTTCTTTGAAAAATCCCAACATTTTTGTTTTGTAAAAAGATGAAGAAGTAGAAAACCAAAACCTCACGCCTTTCAATTCAAATTGTACAGAATATTACTGTAGTTTTTTCCCAACACGAAATCGTTATTTTTCACACCTCGACACGTGTTTCGATCACCAAGTGATCATCTTCAAGAGGAAGATAAAACTTTTTTTTTCTTCCTCTTGAAGATGATCACTTGGTGATTGAAACACGTGTCGAGGTGTAAAAAATAACAATTTGGGGTTGTGAAAAAACTCCAGTAATATTCATTACTACATCAAAGGTTCCAAACAGTGCATCATAAGTCAAATTGTACAGTTTGTTCCTGCAAAATGATATTATCCTGCATCAAAGAGAATATTATTTCCTGGTCGAAACAAAATTCAAAAAAAATCTTGTCATATTCCTCAATTCGGTTCAATTTTGAAACGACTAAGTACGCTTTTTTGAATGAATGTCCACAGTTTTGTGTATTTTTTCCATTCATTCATTGAATAATTCAAAGATAATAATAATAAATCTTCCTGAAGATGAGAGTAATGTAATATGCAATCCTCCTATTTGAATATAAAGCTTTTTACTTCTTTTAACGAAAAACTACCATGGGGTTCAACCGATATTCAATCACATGTGATAACTTTATAAGTTTATTAATATTCAATCAACTTCAAATTCACAAAAAAAATTACTTCGACAAATAATAAAATATTAACCACGGTTATTTTGATCACTAAAAAATAATATCCACACACGAATCAAGTTTCCACTCTTCCGTTATTATTTTCGAAGTCTGATTCGATCATGCGTCGGATTTCGTCTTCCTTCCGAGCTATTGTTGTAGCTAAATCAACATTCCTATTGTAAATTTCCTCCATTACTTCTTGTAACATTCTGATTTGGTCTAATTCATTCCTCACTTTATTTCCCATGAACTCAAGAAGAGTTAACAATGCACTCTTCTCATAGTAAGACATTGAATTGAAATCAGTATATTCGGTACCATGTTCCAGATATGTATCTGCTTCCATGTTGTCACTTTCTGCTGTTGTGTCTCCTTTTTCCGGCGTTTGTCCTTCTTCCTCCACCGTTTCTTCTAACTGCTCATTTTCTTTATGTGGGTTTTCTGCCGGATGTCCTTGTCTCTCGCAAAAAATATTCTCGTAGTTTGATGAGAATAGTTCGTTTTGTTGTGAAGCCATTTTAGACTAAATAATCCAGTGAAAGGACAATGAATATTTTATCAAATTTCTGTCGCAAATCCAAAGAGCTGGATATTTACTATTTGAATGAGTTATAGTGCATAGATAATGGAATATATACACTAATCTGGTATGAAAAGGGAGATAACTCTTTACCTGTTGAGAACAGGTATACAATACAGTATTACCTAAGTTACTTTTGTGGACATGTAAGAAGTTGGTATTCCGTCTTCACCTCTCTTTCAATTCCATTTTCAATATTATTTTCTTGCTCTTTTGTAAAGGTATTTCTTTCGTTTTCAGAAGGCGTTTCAGTTTCGGTAATGAAATAATGTTTGATAACTGTTTTCAAATTGCTCGAGTTGAAAATACTTTACCTGAGAAGAAGAATACTTGTGATATGCCATAACTTGCAATTTGATTTAGGTATTTCCAATAAAGATCTATCTAAAGATACCTCGGAAGTAGAAATATATCCACCACCGACACATTACTTGAAGTCATTCAACGGATGATTAGAAACGTGGAAAATGGAAATTATACGGTTCTAACATTGTGAAATCTGAACAAAGCTTGGTCTCATCTAGAAAGCAGGTTGTATACGTAAATGGTAATTTAGCAGATGAAAGATCTATGAATGATAGAATACATCAGGGATCGATCTTGCCATCCCTTTTCGTAATCTATATAAATGATATATTTTTTTAACTTTTACCCAGTACAGTAATTTGCTTTATCGACGACACCACAATGTTAAAATCGAATTCTGATATCTCAAATTCACTTGTGAATGCCAAAGAAACTGGATACAAAGCAGAATACTGGACTACAGGGAAAAACTCAGAAAATAACTATGTCTTCTCAATACTAGGGTAACAATCAAGGCACATATTAAATTATTAGGTATTGGGTGGGTCGCTTCGATGGGAATCACATATTGATCATCTCTGTAAAAATCTCTCGACGCAGTTGTTTCTACTGCGGTCATAAAACACTTCACACATCGTATCATTCCCTTTTTCACTGTCACCTTTCATATGGGATACTTCTATGGGGTAAATCTACTTACGCGATCAGAGCTTTTCGCATGCAGTAAAAAGTCATCAGAATTGTAGCTGGAGCTCCATCCTACGCACAGTGTCTACCACTTTTTAGAAGATTGGGAATGATATCTTTGCCCTGTATATCGATTTTCTACTCACTGTTAGAAATACAAAAAACAAAATACTACTCTCCAAATACTCAGATCATCATAATTATGAAATGCGGGACAACTCAGACAGCCAAAATTTAGACTTGAAATGTCATTACGAAATTCTCTAGATGTTGAATTGAACAAAAACAATTAGATTTCATTGTGTACTTAAATTCATGCAAATTAGATACATATTCAAACTGAATAGCCTTAATTTTTTACACTACTATTTATATATTTTTTATGATTCGATTCTTTATTTATTAACCATGTTGTAAATCATTATCAAAAGTTATATTTAACGCTGCTTTCATAGTGTTCTCTCTATTTGCACAGTAATTTGTACCAACTGTCTATGACTTGTCACAAATGTATATTCATAACATGAACAAATAAAAATCAATCTATCTAACATCATAATTTTATTAATAATCAGTCAACTTCAAACTCACATAAATAATTACTTTGACAAAAAATAAAATATTGAACACAGTTATTTCGATCACCAGAAAATAACATTCAAACACGAATCAATTTTCAACTATTATTATTTTCGAAGTCTGATTCGATCATGCGTCGGATTTCGTCTTCCTTCTGCGCTATCGTTCTAGCTAATTCTACATTCCTATTGTAAATTTCCTCCAACACTTCTTGAAACATTATGACTTGGTCTAATTCATTTTCCACTCTTTTTCCCGCGAACTCAAGAAGAGTTAACACTGCATTTTTCTCATAGTAACACATTGAATTGAAATCTGTATATTCTGCTTCTGCTTCCAGTTTGTCACTTTCTGCTGTTGTGTCTCCTTCTTCCGATGTTTGTTCTTCCTGCAACGTTTGTTCTAGTTGCTCATTTTCTTTATGTGGGTTTTCTGCCGGATGTTCTTGTCTCTCACAGAAAAATTCCTCATAGTTTGATGAGAATAGTTCATTTTGCTGTGAAGCCATTTTAGACTAAATAATTTAGTGAAATGACAAATGAAGATTTTATCAAATTTCTATCGCAAATCCTAAGATCTTGTTGGATATTTACTATTTGAATGACTTATGGTGCATAGATAATGGGATATATATATACTAATCTGGTATGAAAAGGGAGATAACTCTTTACCTGTTAATAACAGGTATACCAATAGAAGTTTGATTAATATGTACCTCCGAGTCACTATTACCTAAGTTACTTTTGTGGGTGTGCGAGAAGTTGGTGTTCCGTCTTCACCTCTATTTCAATTCCATTATTATTATCATTTTTTTGTTCTGTTTTTGAAGGTATTTCTTCTGTTTGCATCTTTAATGTTCACACCACAGTATATCTATGATTGCCTTTATGATATATCGCGAGCCCCTCGTACATGATATTCCGTTTAAAACTCTCGGGAGTGTGGAAAAGTAGACCAGTCACTGAAATATTTGCTTTATCCCGCTCGTATATTCACAAAATTCTGAGGAAAAGGACAACATTCAAACTCATCTCCACAGTCACTTCCAATTTTTGTTATATTAATTATGCACTCTATGGCTAAAATAAATTGTGTTTCATCAAGTTCAGAACCTTGTGATTTTGGATTGAGTAATTCTGCAACATAATGTATTATAGGGTCAATTAGAAACTTTTCTCTTTTGTCAAGAAACTCTGGCAATTCAAATTTCTCTTTATCGTTAAATGGGGACAATTCAAGGTTGTTCTGAATTACCCTTTCAATACAGCAAAGTGAATAGTGCCATAATCTCCTTCTACAACTGTCAGCCATTTGCCAATAGGTTCAAAGATATTAATTAGGCTGGAAGTTTGACCCCAAAACACTTCATATCTCATATCCACTGATTAACATTTTCATTAATGCTTTGTGTTGCTTCTTGGCTAACTGCAACTACTTGTAAACTGAGCCTAGTATTGTATACACTTTGAAACTGTTCAAAATTGAAGACTAACGAGTTTTTACGGGCAATAGTATGGCACCTGCATTTGGGTCTATATTTTTATTTTATGTTTGTTTTATCCGCAAATCATTACATAACAAATTAGGACCATAGGAAAGACAACCATATGGAATAATACCATATTTTTGCATTATCTGATACGTATCCTAAGAATTTGTTTGATCCGTATTTTTCAATTATCTTACCCATTTCTTCAGCTATATACTGTGCAGTATGTCTTTGCAACTTAGTTGCAAACTAATGAATCTTTCATATTTGAAAATTCTTCTATGGTGAGTTTATGGCTTAATAAATATCAAATTAGAATTGTTTATGACAAAAATTTAGTGTTTTATTAAAATTTTTCAATGTTTCCAATATTTCCAAGGTACATTCATAAATTTCCAATATTTCCGTTTCCATGGATACATTTCCAACGGAAATTTACAACACTAAACATGTCTGGATATTTTCAGTTGTCTTCTAAAAGTTAGTTGAGTCTGCAAAGCTAGAGTGAATTCATGGCCAGCCGTGTTCTTGCCATGGAAGAACAGAACAGTTTGCTGCGAAACACTATCAGCAGTATCTTTCTTGTCTATTCCTATTTATTATTTTCACCAACATCCGTAAAACGTGTCAGATGAAAAGTTGTTCAAATTAATGCTACCAACACTCTAAAAAATCAATGAGGTACATCTCAATAATGTTTCAAACCAATAAAAAAATAAAAAAGTTGGCTAAATGCGCCGCACGCAAGCAATAGCCAAGAAAATCTAGAGAGAGAGAACCAATAAAAAATAGTGTAAGTCTTTGAAATCCTAGCCGTGTGTGTATTAACGACCTCAATATCGGCTTATTCTTTAATATTATTTATGATAGCTTTACAATTCACTTACATGGTTGATGTTTTATGTCATTTCCTACCTGTAAAGCAAAGAAGAAAAGGCAGTTTTGATTTCTATTCCCAAGTGCTTGGCCCATAACAGACAGTTGTGTGTATAAATTGCATAAAACACATTCAGGAAAAGCACTAGAACAGCGTACAAATAGGCATCATGTCGACTAATCTCGGTTTGAGATGGTGTGAAGTAGGAAGTTAGCTTACTAATGGCTAATGGTTCCATAATTCTAAAACAAAATGTTTCCATGTGTCAAAACAGATCTGGAATATTGAAACAGATAGCTGACTGCAGCATATTTCAAACAAGGAATAATAAATATAGCTTATAAATATTACTGGAGTTTTTTTCTAACACCAAATCGTTATTTTCAACACCTCGATATGTGTTTCGATCACCAAGTGATCATCTTCAAGAGGAAGATTAAACTGGAAACTTTCTTAAGCTAACGCTATTTATGCTATACAGGTATACTATACAGGTAAACCATATAGGTATACCACCCATACAGGTATACATCCCTAAATTAATTTTACAATTTTCCTTATCTTTCATTTTACAATATGTCCTTATGTAGTGTTTGAATGTTATAGTTATATATAAAATAATTTTCAGCTATATAAAAATTAATTTCACAATATTTCTATCTAAATTAATTTTTACCTGTGTCCTTATGTAGTAATCAGTAAATCCAATAATATTATTTTGAAAAGCTATATAATATGCTATTTGGTATTGCTTCGTCATCATCATCCATAATATTATTATGTTTACTTATTTCTACACTCTCATAGGCATCTAGTTGCCTATTGTTGTTGAAATCTATGGAATGGTTTTGTTGCAAAAGATGATGGGTGACTGTTGATTTTCCAGGTATTTCAGATTTTAAGTGTGCTATGTGTTTTTTGTATCTTACTTTAATAGATCTTTCAGTCTGTCCATAATATTTTGAATCGCAGTCCTTGCATTCAATTTCGTAAATTCCAGACTTTTCCAAATTCTTGACTTTGTATTTTGAACTTCCCAAAAGGCTCTGTCGTGTATGACTTGTTACAAAAAATAGTGAGGAATATTGTGAAATTAATTTTTATATAGCTGAAAATTTGGGATTTGGGAAAGAACTCCAGTAATATTCAATATAAAGGGTCATAAAGACCCTTTATATGTAAGGAACTTGAGATACCCCCATAAAAACAAATCTATAGTGGTTAGGTCTGGTGACCTAGGTGACCATGACTGTGGACATTCCCAGTCTAGTTGGGTAGATATTCCCTTACTGAAAGACTGGAATGGATTGGTACATCATCATGTATTAGCTTTACTTGATTTCCTTGAGTAAGTGGCAGTTTCAATTGAGAATTTTTTTTAAAATCCATATTGGCAGCAAGATATAAAATTGTTATTATATGAGTAGTTCACCTTTCCTTCGTATACCGCCTTAATCTCAATATCAAATTCAGAGTACATATTTTCCTGCAGTTTTCAGAACATTGACACTACTTCAGAAATCTTCAGTTCTTTAGGAAAATATCTTCCGGCTAATTGATCAATCAATTCACGAATATTTCTAGAGAATTTTTTTATACAAAGTTCCATTATTTTCTCACCAAGTCACAGAAATACAGTGATTTTATAACCCTGAACTATTCATTTTCGGTTTGCTTCGTGAACTAATCAGAAACTGTTCACCCATGACATTACTGTCTGAAAAAGTCATCCAAAAGGATGTTAATAATAATAAATGAATATTACACAAAACATCCGTGATGTAAATAATTAGTTGAATCAACGTCCTTTACTTACGTGTGGAAAATTTTGTAAGCCAAGTCGACAAACCCGATTAGGAGATATCTCCAGCCGAATCTTCGCCACAGTAGTCTATATATAGATGGAGAAGCATTTTCCAATGCATTTTCAGTGGCCCAGGCCTTTTCCAGTTTGTCACCACATTTTTTTGATTGGAAGCATTTCAAAACTTCGTATATGTTTTCCTCCTCTAAATCTTTACCGAAGAGACGTGCCGTATATCTTGAACAAAAAATTATGCATACAAATGGACGGAATTGGCTCTGTCAGTGATCAATTAGCCAACAACTCACGAAGTGCATACTTCTTGTACGTATTTATTTATTGATACACTATTCTACAGTTTACACCCAACTACAGAACAAGTCAAATGACAATACCCGCATATATTCCGAAAGGGTGCGGTAAATGTTTGACAGCCCCATTGATGCACATTTTCAATTTAATTATCAAATCTAATTCATTTCCGACTATGTGGAAAATGTCCATAACAATACCTTCACATAAATCTGTCAATAAAATGGATGTTGAGAAATAAGAGCTATTGCCATCGTGTGTGCACCAGCAAAATTATTTGAACACATTATTTTCAGTAAACTCAGCAGTTTCACCAGTAAATATATAGTACCACAACAGCATGGCTTCATGAGTCAAAGATCAACTAATACGAACTTATTACTATTCAGTAATGAATCCTTCAATACTATAGAAAATAGATCACAATTAGACACTGTGTTCACAGATTTCCATAAAGCATTCGATCAGGTTCATCATGATGTACTCTTGGAAAAGATAAGCAGATATGGATTGTCAAGCAATTTCTTAGAATTGATAAAAAATTATCTACAAGAAAGACAACTCATCACCAGATACAATGGAAATACATCGGGGAAATTTTTGGCCAATTCGGGTATTTCTCAAGGTTCGAATTTAGGACCACTTCTATTCATACTCTTCATAAACGATTTACCCTCTCATCCTCAATTTTCAGATTGCTTACTTTTTGCTGGCGATTTGAAGTTATTCAAACAAGTAAAAACAGTTCGGGATTGTATAAGGCTCCAGAGGGATATTGATTCTATTATGGAATGGAGTCAGAAGAATAAAATATACTTCAATTTGAAAAAATGTTCGGTGCTCTCAATATCTAGTCTGAAAGAACCAATTACTTTTGCGTATCAAATGAATGGAAAGGTTTTAGAAAGAAAAACAGAAGTAAAAGATCTTGGAGTCACTTATAATTTACAATTCTCATTTTCTAGTCATATCAAAGAAGTGTGAAATCTGCCAATAGAATTCTGGGTTTTGTGATCAGACGGGCATCATGCTTTTCGAGTATACGTACGATTAAGCTACTATATTATTCTTTAGTGAGGCCTAAAATAGAATTTGCCTCCATTATTTGGTCCGGAGAATATCAAAAGTATCTATATGAATTGGAAAAGGTCCAGAATAAATTACTAAGACATTTATACTTGAAACAGCATCATGTGTGGCCTAATTATAATACCATTAGAACACATCAGTTGAGATCGGAATTTAAAAAATCATCTCTGGAACAACGAAGGAGCTTGAACTGTATGATATTTCTGCTCAAAATAATAAATGATAAAATTAACTGTTTAGAAATTCTTAATGCGATTCCATTCAACATTTCTCCTCATCGTACACGTTCTATCCTCATGTTCAATATATCCAGAATAGGGAATCCAGCAAAGGCACCACTGGTTTACATTCTCAAATTAGCTAATTTGATTGATTTAGACTGGACTTAACCCCAGCACTTTATCGTAAAAATGTTTTAGACTGCATATCGAATACAAGTATTTGAAACTGTTTGAGACATATTGAATACAAGTATTTGAGACTGATTTTTCACATCTCCACAATTTTGGACTCGGTTCATCTCCTACAATTCTGGGCATTGACTAATAGGTAGTAAGTATGATATAGACAATGTTTTTATGCAAATATTTGTAATTTACTTTATTTATCCAAGTAATTAGGCTGAAATAGCCTGTTTGGGTAATAAATAAATGAATTAAAGAACATTCTAGAATGATGGATATTATGGTGTATTCAGGAAATTCATTAATATCGTTTTAATTTTCATATCAATTCTTGATGCCCCAAACAATATGAGAACTTTGAAAAAGTCGGTAAGATATAAAATTCATTTTTTTGTAGCATAAACAAAATGAATTGTCTAAGTAGAGTAAAAATAAGCCTCATCAAAATATTCTGTATCAAAACTACTTTTTTCCAAGTTTACATTAGTAATGTGTGATTTCTGAAAAATAAATAAGTACAGAAACATATGTTTAAGAAGAATAAAATCTCAAAGTCGTCTCCACAATGTATTATCACCCTCAGATGTTTGAACGGTGAAACCATCAATCAATACATGTTTCGAACCTATATAGGTTCATCATCAGCTTATTATTTAAAATTATAGAGAAGAAAGTATTTCATAATGGAGAAAAGAAAATTGTCACATGTTACCAATGAATGAATGGTCACAATGTCGTGTTAATAATGATGAAAAAATATGTATTTCAAATTCAATGAACGACGGAAGTTTATAACATCATAAAACATACAAAAAATTGTCAATTTGTCATTATGACCATTTATTCATTGGTAACATATGACAATTTTCTTTTCTCCATTATAAAATATTTTCTTCTTCATAATTTTAAATAATTAGCTGATGATGAACTTATATAGGTTCGAGACATGTACTGATTTATGGTTTTACCATTCTAATATCTGAGAGTGATAATAAATTGTGAAGACGACTTTGAGTTTTTATTTTTCGCATATCCACTACACTCCACTTTGATATATGGACTTCTACCACAGATAAGAAACGTATATGAAAACGAAACGAAGTATATCCTTTTCAGGACGCTATATACGCTCTGGAATACTATTCAGTAGAGAAATCTAATCCTGTATAAAGAGACACATATTTTGCTATGTCTCGTCAAGTTCGTAATGAAGTTCATGATCTCAACTTAAATATTATATCCTTAACGCAATAATGTATGGGTAGTATATCTCTATCTCACCCTTTTTGTCAGGGGCCAGTTTCGCCTTTTGAATCATAACTATTATTCTCAGTCTGGGACAAATATTAGGTTGTTTGAAAGTTTTGTCCGTTTTTAGGAGTCTGCGTAAAGAATGTAAACGTTCACGGCCGGAAATTACTATGTGAATGCTATTTTTCGGGTATTTTGTCCGTGTTCGGTACGTTTCATCTATTACTGCGGTAGGCATTACCAAAGGCGTTGTGATAATGGTCGCAGTGCCCGCATTGGTGCTTCCGTTATTACGAACACATTTACTATGATGCCAGTATTTAACTCTGGTTCTGTTTTTTCGAATGAAATAATGGGAGTGCCTTTCACTTTTTTTCGTGGTTCCAGTGTAGACCAACCCTCAGCTACAAAGAATAGGGTATACCCAGGGAGTTGTGATCATAACGTTTTAATTACTCTTCTTTTCTGGTATGGCCACAACATAAAGAAAACGTTGGTCGATAAGGCACGACGTATCTATGAACCTGTCAAAGAATGTCTTGTAGGGAACGTGTATAGCGAAGAAAAATTGTAGTAGGCAAAGAGAACACCAAAATAACCCCGGCGGGGCTGGCCGAGGAACAAGCATCCCTTCCCTATGTTGAAATGTTTTCATGTATGGAGCTCTGCCCCCAAATGTAACCCTCAAGTTGCTGTATTCCATACAGAAAAGAGCCATCCACCTGATTGAAGACGATAACATCTCGTGCAACCTTGAAAGCATGGAACAACGAAGAAATATTGCAGATTTGTCTCTCCCCTATAGATATTTTCACGCGAGGTGTTCAAGTTACTTGGCACATTTGATTCCACCAAGAGCGGTACATATCAGAAATACGCGACGGACTGTGGCTGCTCATTTTTGAGGTTCAACTGAGTATACCTCGAACTTCACTGTTTAGGGACTCTTTCATCTGAAGAACTGCGTTTGAGTGGAATAAAGTTCCCGAGAAAGTTTTTCCAAATTGATTCAATAACCAGCAATTGAAATCCAATGTGAATCACTAATTTCGCACAGGCGCTATCTGAGAGAGCTTTAAGGATTTTCCTGTAGTGCTTGTGTTTAGCCCTTGAAAAAATGTAACGGTATATAGAGAGGCAATAGAAATCCAAAAACACAAAGATAATTTCTATAGAAAGAAGAGGCAATTAACATGAATTGAGTCTGGCTGCCTGTTTTGAGAGGAACACAAACAAATTATGCAATCCAATAAAGAGGATGAAAGCTATGTCCACTGATGGAAAATTGAAACCAGACTCAAATACTAGCATCGTAGTAAATACGTCACAACAAGAACAACAATTCGGGCACTGCGACCGTTACCACGTCGCCTTTGACAATGACTACCGTTAACACGAGGCCAAAAAATCCGGAAAATAGCTTTCACACTGTTCTATCTCGGCGACAATCGTATCAGTGCACTTTATCTAACGTAACACAAGTCGATTAATTTCGTCAGCATAAAAGATTCGTATTTGGTAGTCAATGAAGTCGATGGAGATCGTTTTTGCCTGGTTCTGATTGACGAAGGTTCTACCGATGAGAAAGTTATCGAAGTGCTTTGAAGAATGCTAGTCGGAGAGGGTGATAGTCGGCTGCCGAGAGGTCTGGGGAGTACCTATGGGGTTTGAGGTAGAATTTCGACGCCCAATTCGTTTTTTTTTCGTACGGTGATTTTGGACGGGCGTTGTCATGGAGCAGGATCGGACCTGTTATGTTGGAGTGCCGGCTGCTGCCGCAACTTCTGTTACAATTTCTAATGACCATAATAGTCATCAGAGTCTTTTTTGTGGGTTTTCGCCTTTTGGACCTTTTTAATACGTTTGAAACCATCAAAAACCGCATGAAAGGTAACGCTCAGTTCTTCTGATATACCACGCACCGTTTGTGATGGATCAGTCTCTAGCAGGATCTACTTTCTCAAAGTAAATTATAAGGCATTTGTTGTATGAACGAGCCATCAGTATGTCAAGTGGTCGGCAGAGTACACACTCCTGAATCTAATAGAAAGTTTACCATGAATAAAAACCATATTATATCCATTTTATCCATTCCGATTTGGTTATCCATTCCAACCAGATTATCCATATTAACTATTCCCACCTGGTTATTCTTTTCAATCTGGTTATCCATTTCAACCTGGTTATCTATTTTGACTTGATTATCCATTCCAACCTGGTTATCTATTTTATCAATTCCGACTGGATTATCCATTTCATCCCTTCTCACCAGGTTATCTTTTCCGGTCTGGTTATCCATTTTGACTATTCCCACCGGGTTATCCATTTTATCCATACCAATCGGATTATCCATTTTCACCTGGTATTCCATTCCAACCTGCTTATCCATGTCATCAATTTCGACTGGATTATCCACTTTATCCATTCCCACCTGGTTACCATTTCCGATCTGGTTATACATTTCGACCTGGTTATCTATTTTGTCCACTCTCAGCTGGTTACCCTTTCCGATCTGGTTATTCATTTCGACCTGGTTTTCCATTCCAACCTGGTTATCCATTTCGACCTGGTTCTCCATTCCAACATGGTTATTCATTCCGACGTGGTTTTCAATTTTGTTTATCTCGTTATCTATTCCAACAAATAAGTATTCAAGATTCTGCAAAGATCACAGAGGAACGGAAACTTCTTTTTACTTGCTTCCCAAAAAAAGTTGTGCAATAGGATAATTTCACCAAATATTTCAATTTTTCACTACTCTAGCTGAACACTATGCACCCCACTTTGCAGTGAGTGGTCGTTTGTTTGTTGTTACCATTTGCCCTCAGCACAGGCCCTTAGTCTGTGCTGTTCCCTTAGTTTATGTGAAGTAAAAGTAAACGAAAAGTAATTAGTAATGACACAATATAGGGAATACTGAGGAAAGGTGAAGCAAAATGAAAATGAAAGCAAAAGGAACAGGGTTGCCACTCGCTATTTTATATTCATACTAAAGCCACAGTTAAAATATTTAATATGTGCTAAAGTGTAGATAAATTTATTATTGAACGCAGTGATTTCATATTTTTTGTACAAGTGCAAGCTCCATATATTATGGTCTGGATTTGATAAACATGTTAATAAAATTTGAAATGAGCTATCAAAATGCACTTGAAAACGCTAAACACAAGCAAAATAATCAAATAATCGAATTATGAAAACACCCTCGTTCTGGTTTCGTGCCGTTTGGAAATAATTTTTCCGAAAATCACTTGACCACATCATATAATAATGAGTGGAAAGGGGTGACAAATTAAAATTTGAATAAAAATTAATAGCATCAATGTATAGAGTACAAAATTTTCTATCGTTCAGTATTTACTACGACATGACATTGAAACGGAAACAACTTTTGAAACAATCTTATATTAGATATGTGTAACAGTGATGGTTGAACTGCTTATTTATTCAAAGAAAATGGGGATTCTCAATAACCCATTTCAAACTACCTGATCGCTATATCATATGTATGAAATAAGGTGAAAGTAAATTAAATTGATGGATGTAGCCGTTACTATGTGGTAGGAGATTATGATGAATAGAAAAAGGAAATTTCTATGTTTTTTACCACTCTTATTTGTAACTAACGTTACTGCAGTTTCGTCTTATTTGGACATTTTCATTTATTGTTTAAAGTTTGAAAATGTCCAAATAGGACGAAACTGCAGTAACTTTAGTTACAAATAAAAGTGGTAAAGAACATAGACATTTTCTTTTCTCTTTTCATCATGAAAGTAAATCATTTAAAAACAATTATTTGATCATGGAAAATACCACAACATTTTGAATGTTAGACAAATATTGAATGACATCTGAATGCACGAAAATCACAATGCGTCTTGTTCAAAATTGAACTGCTGAACACTGGTAATATATAACTTTGGATCTTCCACAATTTTTCTTCATTTTATAGTATTGTGAATGTGGTGACTTTAAAAAAATGGATCACTGTGAGAAAGAGAGAAGGAAAATCAATCCAAGGGAAAGAGCGAATATATTTTCCATAATCACTTTTTCGTAAGTAATCACCATTTAAACAAAAATTTGGTATCAGAAACACATGTGAATTGACAATAAAATCATATATAATTCAATATTCAATTGGTCACATATTCACCAAGTACAGAGGTTATTTAAAACACCATAGCATTATCAGGAGATTGAAAAATTAACGGAAACCAAAACTTTCCGTATTTTCGTTCGAAAATTGCACTCAACAGTGTCATTTCACGCAAGGGGCTCCAATGTTGCTCATCAAACTACAGTGATATATATATAAAATTTATAGTTCTTCCAATAATCACACTGAACTGTTATGACGTCAGACTGAAAGAATACGAATATTAAAAAAAATTATGACAGAAATGGTTTTTCTGATTATTTCCTTCAGAGCAGTAAAATGATGAAAAATGTAAAGGTTTAACTATCAAAAAAGACTATGACAGAAATAATTTTTTCTGATTATTTTCTTCAGAACAATAAAATTATGAAAAATTTGAAGGCTAGGCTACTAAAATAGTTAAAGAGCGATTGTTTCCTTCATATCGATAAAATTAAAATCAAACGAATTCCCAATATCCTATTCAAAAATTTTTGGTATAATAAATAGTATATTATACAAGAAGATAAAAAAATATTACAGAAATGATTTTTCTGATTATTTCCTTCAGAGAAATAAAATGATGAAAAACGTGAAGGTTAGACTATCAAAAAAGACTTTAACAAAAACGATTTTTTCTGATTATTTCCTTCAGAGCAATAAAATTATGAAAAATTTTAAGACGTTTTAAAGTAAAAAGATCTGCCCCTGCAGTAACTTAAATAGTCGCAGATGACCTTCGGAAACAGTATTTCAGGGTTCGGTAATTGCAAAAATTTCGCTATTTCTTTCGCCATGGTGCCAAATTTATTTATCCGTACATGCTGTTTCGTACATTTTCTATTTTTGTAATTCGAATAAAACGTGTTTCACTTGTGCATGATCGAAGCTTCACATATGGACTGTGAAACTTGTAGAATCCTTGGTTTCAGTATCGAATAATTTAATTAAAAGGGTCGAATTAAGATCTTTCATGTCATCAATTTTTTATTTTCGAAGTTCATCACGACGGCATGTCCCTGTAAGGCCAATAGCTAAAGCAGCCTGAAATTAGAACCAAACATTGATTTTGGAATTTTCTTTCATTCTTTCATCAGCAAAAACTTTTCATTAGGTGCAACTTTTTAAATTTCTTCAGAAGTTAATGTTTTCGACTGTTTGGAGCATATTTTTCAGATTTGTGTTTTAAAAATTCACGTAGTTTTACGTATTTTGATATATCAACACAGTTTTTAATGATTAAAGTACTCCTCAGAATCGAGTACCGATACCATAATTTTGATGATTTCAATCTTCTTGACAACTCTTCAAAATGAACTAACAAGTTATTTTCGGAACAAGAATCTACCTTGGCTTTCATTTTCCACTCCATGAAGTTTCTGTAAGCGGTTTCATATTTTTCTCTTGAAGTGCTTGGTAGCAAGTTATTGCAAGTATCTATTGCTTTCTAAACAATTTCTGAAGGTGTATTTTCCAACTTTAAATCTTCGTATTCCATTATAGTCAATATTTAGTGAATCTGAACTGTTTATACTATAACAATCAACAATAAAACTTTTTTCGTTGGGTAAGTTGACAGCAATGATTATGCATTGCTTCGGTTTTGTTGCTATGGAAACGCCGACAATGGGCTACTTGGATATTGCACGTGAATCGTCGGCGTAGCGTTGTCAACATAGAGAACGTGTCATATCAATCTGACATGTGGCAATTCTCGATTGACTTAGGTTATCGTGATAACAGTGATAAATTATTTTTTACTCTAATGGCATATATTTCCCTCTGCGTGAGAAATCTTTTGTTTTGTACTCATTCAAAGAATCAGTATCGCCACCCAAAGGGGTAATGCCACATCGTTATTGGGTACTCTTCCTTCTACTCAAAACTCAGATGAAATATTCCTGAACCCACAAATCGAATCAAAATTTCCTATGAACATCGCAAAATGGAGTAAGCAGATTGATCACTTCCCAATTGTCTCAGAAGGTGTAGAGGAAAATAAATAAGTTCTTGAATTATCTTTCTCTCCCAAATTCAAAAAAACACCATCAATATATCTGATTCACTTTCAAGAAATTTACTTTCAAATTCCTCATTCCGTTGGTCCAATGATGGGCAGAATTATTGCATTCGTGATTACTGGAAAGAAAACAGCGGTAGTGAACGTATCACTAACAGCTACAACACAATTAGATCAGTGATACGTTCCTCAGTTAAAACCCTTGGGCTTAATGGGTTGAAAAATATTGGCAAC
>WOGN01001095.1:0-20523 GCA_015342105.1 Leptinotarsa texana | reverse complement strand
TTGTAATTTATTTTTACTAGAATAAACTCCCTATTCTGAGCAAATCAATTTTACTCATTAGCCTAGAACACTTCAATAAAAAATTATCGCAAAAATATAGTTTTCACTATTTTTTATTATACTGTGTGATTAGTAGCTCATGAAATTATCGCCATTGTTAATGCGAATTCGATTCTTATTTTGGGACTCGATGACTCCAAGCGTATATTCAATGTGGTTAGTCAGTGTGTTCAATTCGCCTCTTCCAACCCGTGTTAAAAATAGCATGTTAGAAAGTAAGATCGCGTTAATAAAGTTTTCTATCAGGGATCTTTAAGATTTCTGAGGGTTGCATTGATGAGGCGACATAAGCTGGTTGATAATTCAATGTATATTCATTCAATGGTAATGTACAAGCACAAGATGCACAAGCATTCAAGGAAAATCTTTGAGACCCTTTGGAGCGGTTTTTGTACGCCACTACATGGCCATAACTTAAGATTTTACATATTGACTTGCAGTCCCAGAAATTAAAATATCAATAGGTTTCGCACACTTCGAAACATGTTGGTCATTTTCTTTGATCTTTACCGACTCAGAACGAAAACAAAACATTTAGTTGTAAAACACACAAAATGTTTTGAAAGCAAATCAGTCCTAAAATATGTTTATATCATCATCAGGATATGATGTTACTCAGTTAGCAAAACACGCTCAGAAATACAGCATATTTGTTATGTCGAGTGAAAAGTGCTTTCAATAGTTAGTTGCTCTTGGATGACTTCCATCAACTGGCCTGTAATTACATGTAATCACCTGTAGTTATCATATTATGGAAATTATTCCTGTATAGAAACCATCTGTTAATTGTTTGAAAATGTCTTTGTAGGACGAAAATGCAGTAACGTTAGTTACAAATACAAGAGATAAAACCATAGAACGTTTTATTTCTCATTTTTCATGATGATCTTCTACCACATAGTAACCATAGTAACGGCTAAATCCATCAATTTATTGAAATACTTAATTGTGAAAGTACCACAAGTAAGTGTTCCACATAGATCTTCACCAAGGCACGTCTGATTTTATCACATACAATCAGTTACTTAATACAGTAGAGATGCGCAATAGGGGACGAAATAGGGAACCACTGCCGCTTCGCCTGTTTCTTCACTATGCAAATCAACTGTGGATCCAAAATTCAACAGTCTGGCGACATCTGACAAACTGTACCAAGTCTTTTTGTATTCAGCCCAATCAAAAGTTATAACTTTAAAATCATTTTCACTGTCAAAATTTCTCAAAATTTCAACTTCAATAATAATAATGTGAATTTCTTAGGCAAAGATAAAATACACAACAATGCATGATTTATACATATCCACGTAGTCAATATGTGAAATATTAATTGACTCGATGAATATCAATAACACTATCTATAATAATGATTGAATATTTTTCAGGAACATTTTTCATTTCTAGACGGGTAGCCTACACCGTAGCTTCCTCGAGAGGAGCTACGTTTTTTTTAATGACAAAACACAAGGACTACGGGAAAATGCTTGAGGCGTTCTAAAAGCAGTGCCTGTGCGAAAGTAGTGATTCACATTAGATTTGAATCGCTGTAGATTAAATCCATTTGGAAAAACGGTATCAGGAAGTTTATTCCATATAAACGTCGTTCTCCAAATGAAAGAGTTCTTAAACAGTGAAGTTCGAGGTGTGCTGAGTTGAACCTCATAAAGAAGAGCAACCACAGTCCCACTTGTATTTCTGATATGTACCGCTCGTAGTAGAATCAAATGTGACAGGTCAATTGAACACTTCCTGTGAAAATTCCTGTGAAAGTATCTATAGAAAAGAGATAAATCTTCAATTTTTCTTGAATGTTCTAGACTATCAAGTTTGCAAGTTATGTTCTCGTTTCCAATCAGGCGGATGGCTTTTTCTGGATGGAATTCCGCAAATTCAGGGTATGTTTTGGAAGTCTGATCTGAGTTCTATAAAGCATCAAAAGTTGCTGAGTTGTGTACAGTTCTGAGTCGGGACAGTGTTCCAAGCTGTTGAGAAGCAGCGTTTGCAATTCCAGCGACATGACTGTGCCAAGACATATTGGTGTCCATTTTGACTCCCAACAAACTTATCGAAGCAAAAAGTGGAATTGTCTAATCTGTCATCATTATATCCGCTTCAAAGACATTTATTTTCTTGGAGAAAACCGATGTCTGCGTTTTTGTGGCATTGAGTTGAAACTGGCTACTTTTACTCCAATTCGAAATCACTTTTAGATACTCATTAGAATATCCAATCTCCTGCTGCTGGTGAAGATGTGCTTCCGCAGTCGATGTCCAAATGAAATGACGAGATTAGTGTGCTGTCGTCAGCAAAGCAATATATTGGAATCTTGGTGTTTTACAATAAGTCGTTGATGTACAATAAAAAGAGGGTTAGAGACAACATGGATCCCTGGGGAACACCGGCTTTGATGGTGGAAGTATTCGAAAGATATCCATGGACGGCCACTTGCAGGAAACGTTCTTTCAGGGAGCTGAAAAGCTATACACAGAAATGATCCGATAAGCCATAGCATCGAAGTTTGGCCAGCAAACCCTCATGCCACACGGTCAAAGGCCTTAGAAATATCAAACGAAACAGCTCTTGACTCTTCATGTTTCTCGATAGCGTTATTCCAAATATGGGTGACAAACGATAGAAGGTCACTTGTTGATCTTTGTTTCCGAAAACCATATTGATGATCGCTCAAGATATTGAAGCCTTTCAAATATTTGAGGATATGCTGGTTTACGGCTTCCTCCATGATTTTTGATATCGCTGAAAGCAAAGCAACTGGCCTATAGTTATTTGGAAAAGTTTTCTTGCCCTTTGTGGGAATAGGCTGAATGCAAGTAATCTTGAAACAAGAAGAGAAAACTCCTTTCTTGTAAGACAGATTGAAACATTTTGCAAAATACTGGTGCGACTTCATTTGCGCACTTTCTAGGTACGATGATGGGTACTTCATCGGGACCAGCGCCTTAACGATATTGAGCTGTTACAAAAATCTAGACGCGGCGCTATCGATAACTGTAGATTCTAGTGTGGAAATGGTAGGTGGTGTTTATCCAGAAAATCGACTATGGAATGGGACGCAAATTATTCTGCTAGTAGATTTGCTTTTCTATAACTGTTGTTGCAGTTGAACCATCCGCTTGTGTTGGTGGTGGAATTCTGAATAACATATTCAGCTGACGACCAGAAGAACCTAGACCCATATCCATAATTATCTGATTGTTAAGTTTTTTACTTTCATTTATCGCAACCTGGTTCGGTTTTCGGTACTGGGATTTTCACATCACTGCGAAATTTTTTGAGGCGACAGCTTGCTCGCAATTTTTAGTTGAACCAACGTTTGCCGTTAGAAGATCGTTTCATTGAGAAAGGAATATATGTATCCATGGATGAAAGAATAACTTCCTCGATTCCAGAAGTACAATTTGATGGATCTTTCGACCTGAAAGATCCTCTCATTTAACTGATCTGTTATGCCAAAGTTGCGCGGCTTAGATTGTTTCCCAATAATTAATTAATGGTAATTGACTCAACCCTGACTCAAGTTTGTGATCAAAAGATTGCAATGGAGACCTAACGGTGACCGTGTAAATTCCTGAATTGGTTGTTAGGTATAGATCCAATATTTGACCACTTCTCCATATTCTCCATTACGGTGAGGAATCCTGGTGGGCTTACTTATAATCTCAATAAGTCCGGTGCTTATTGCAAAAGCCTCAGCTTTGCGACCTTGTTTGTCATTGATATTTGAAAATTTGAGGCATTCTAAATTGTGGACAAATATGAAAATGTCGGTACTGGAATGTTTGATTCGCAGAAAATCAATGGTGTTTGCGAGTGAAAAGAATAGTTTTCTGTATTGTGTATCGCTACCTGGTCGATAAACGCAACATATGAATTTGGTAACCTTCTCTGTTATTATTTCGAAGCACATAACATCAAAGTTTCAGGGTTCCAGCATCTCCTCTCGCTTCTGATGAAAAGAGTTATTCCAAAGCTACGCCTGAATCGGGAGTGAAAATCATAGCCAGGATATAGAAAATTGACGGGGTTTGTAAGCGAAACGCGTTTGTGAAAATTGTTTAATTATCATCAAGAATTCATTAACTCAAAATGTTCATCGTTCCTCATATAAAAATCGTTCAGTTCCAAAAATAGGGGGACTGCAGTAAAACTGCCAAGCGTAATATCCACCTGTCACCTGTAATTATCCATCATTCCTGCAAGGGATTCTTAACAGACCGGATCCGCATTGCCGAAGGAGATCAATATCACACGCAATAAATAATTAGAAATTTTCACCTATACACCGTCTCGTGAATAATTCATACGAGCAACGAAACCGAAATTGGCTATTCAAAAAGTGAAAGGATATGCTTCATACTTCTATGTACTATACCATTATGAATTGTATGTAGGTCGAGTGGCCGCTTTGGAATCGACTAATGACCTGTTTGCGCAGTAATGGAACCTTGTGTTTTGTTGTCGTGATACCTTGTAAGAAATTGCATACTTTGTCTTATTCTGTTTGAAACATGCTGACTTGATCTGTTTGAAGAACAATCTGTTTGAGATCCCTATAAAAAAACACATTTTTTTTTCATTCTTTCTGTTGTTGCAGTTGTGCCAGTATGGCTGAATGTAATATACGAGGTCTGTTCAAACAATAAGGTGAATTTTCGAATTGCACGGGTTGGGTAAATTCGATTAGCGATTTTTTTAGTTTGTTGGAATATGTTGTTGTTCTGATATCGAAAAAAAATGGTGCAAAGTGCAAAATGGAATAAGTGCACAAAAAACTGAGTCAGAAAAATGTTTATAAGTAGTACAAGCTTTCCGTAGAGAGTCAGGAAGATGTGAATGACTGCGCTCGCCTCGAACACTCCAGCACACGAACAACCAATGAAAATGTTGAAATGTTGAGAAAGTGAAGAAAATTGATTTGGAGTTACGTCGCATAAAGCGTGTGGCAGACCTAAGAAGCACCCCAAGTTCGTTCCAATGTCAAGGATTTGCTTACTGTTTTCTTTGATTGCCGTTGACGTATGTCAATAAGGAGTATTATCTTGAAGTTATACACCGCTTGCGAGGAACAATAAGAATAAAACATTCAGTATTGTGGAGAAACAATTCATAACTTTCACATCACGATAATGCTCACTCGTCATTGCTTGTTAGTAATTTTTTGGCCAGAAACAACACCGTTATCATGCCTAAGCCACCTCATTCACCAGATTCATTCCCCTGCGACTTTTTTCTTTTCCCAATAATGGAGAGATCCTTGAAAGGACGATGTTTTGTGACATTTGAAGGGCTAAAAATCGAATTGTTGAGAGAGCTTAAAGACATACCAAGAAGTGCATATTAGAACTACTTAGAGAAGTAGAAAAAACACTAGCAAAAGTATATTATGTCTGATGGATACTAATTTGAAGAGAACATAAATGAAATTGATGAATAAGCAAATATTTTTTGAGAAAAATTTAAATTCACCTTATTTTCCAGCAGCCTTGTAGATGCAAAAAAATAGGAAACAAATAGGTTCAAAACCGTCACTGCGTTAGAGACAGTAACAAAAAAAATCATAACTGGGTTCTGACTGTGACCATTAATCTAACATATAAAACAAATAAGGTCTTTCATATTTCTCTCAGAAACGAAGTTTCCGTACAGATTAACATAACCTCAATGTACGCTTCAAGCATCTACTCATTCCTCCTGCAGATACTCATGAATTTTTCATAAATTTATTCTAAAACGAAATGACTCGACCCTTCTTTCCCCTTACAGAAATATCCTTATATTCATCATGAGATTCTGTATAAATTTAATTCATATTATTCCACTTCATATTATTCCATTTCATCATTCCACTCTTTAGTTTGAATCAAGTACAGTACTTATACTCAGCTAGTTTAGAGAGTCTCTTACTTTTTTGTTCTTTGGTCAAGAATTCCATTTTCTACTTATGTATATTTCAATAATCCTAATCAGTGAACTGAAGAGGAATGTGGTAATGTAATGGAAAGACAAAGCTGCCGTGGTCTTATAACTTTGAATTTCATGTGATCAGGGAAGTTCGAAGAGTAAATCTCGATTCTCCATCCGCTTGTCCGTTCGTTTCACCCGGAGCGAAAAACTCCAAGGCGAATACTGTCTTACTTTTGTCGAGAAGGACTACATCAGGATCTGCACCTGTTGTCACGTATCTCTATACCAGCAAGGATGGTGTTGAAAACTTGACTAGTCGTGATGAACCCCTCAGTTTTTTACTCAAGCCAACTTCATTAGCCTACTACTTCAATGTTTCTAAAGAAAAATCACTGCTCCGATTTATCCTCCTACAGTCGTAGTAGTCAAGTTGATATGTATGGATTTGATGTTAGCATTTTACTGAACTGAGTGCCATTTTGGTGACAGAGTTGGGTTATATGATACATAGATACATATTTTTTTTATTACATTTGAGCCGGAATTATATTATTGTGTCGTGGTGTGTCGTGACGCACCAGAAGTATATCGTATTCATACATTTAGTATGTTTAGAATTATATTACTAAAGTACAGTGTGTCGGAACGCGATCTGTTGTGACGGCGATCGGTCGATTCTCGACCGGTGTCAGAACGATAGTAAGTAGTCTCTTGAATAGGCATAATCCTAATATTCACAATACAAAGTTATAATTCTACAATAAATGATTATTGAAGTAAATACTGTATCAAAACATAATACAATGAATGAATCCATGTATAAATTTAGGATAAAATACATTAAAAATGAACAAAGTGAGATTGAGATAATAGAAATATCAAAACTATATTATATATCAAATAACTGATATAAACAATATAACTACATTCATAATAATTACAGATATTTTGAGAGTTTTTTCTTAAACGATACATGTTTATCACATTTTTTAACTTCATTTGGAAGGGAATTATATTCAACTAAACTTCGTATGAATAGTGAGTTCATACGTTTTCTGTTATTAGCTCTATCCACATGAAAGTTGTTTACACTCCTAATACAATATTCGTGGACCTCATGATAAAACTTGATGAATTGTTTAAAATAAGTTGGCGACAAACCTTCTACAATTTGAAAAATTAAGATCATTGTTGAGAAAGTCAACCTTTTGGTTACTGATTGCTACTGTAAAGTCTCTAACATATGGGTTATTGGGGTACATCTATTACATTTTAGGATTAATCTCATTTCACGATTTTGAAGTTTTTGTAGAGTCCAATAGAAATAGTAACGTAGAACAATAGTCAAAATGTGGTTTAATGATACTATTAAAAACTGCCAATCCTGCTTTCAACGATAAGTGAACAGCTATTCTGGAGAACAAAAAGAATTTTTCAGAATTTTTTTTTTCTGTATTGATATAAAGTGTTCCTTATATGATAAACTTTCATCCATCACAACCCCAAGATATATGAATTGTTTCACAATTTCAATTTTAGTGTTTTCTATAATTAAAGTTGTTATCTTTATCTATATTTTTTGTCCTATTGTAAGTAGAAATGATCATAGCTTTTGTTTTTTGTACATTAAGTTCAAAATTATTTTCCTTCAAGTATGTTTCAAGGTTGATTAATTCTACATTCATTTTTTGAACAGAGATCTCCACAAAATCACCAGTAACTGCCAACAGAGTATCATCTGCATATAGGTTAATAAATTCACAATTAACAGAGCAGTGGCTGCCATTTATATATAGTATAAATAGTAGAAGTCCAATTACACTACTTTGTGGGACACCTATATTTATCTGTCTTGTAGTAGAAAAATGGTTATTTATTTTCACAATCTGTTTTCTATCACTCAGGTAGCTTTCCAACCAATTCAAAGCAGTTGAATTAATTCCATATGTTTTCAATTTCTGCACTAGAATACCTCTATTCATTGTTTCAAATGCTCGTTTCTGATCAGTGAACACTGCCACGATATACGTACTTTCCTTTATCCATCAATTGGTTCCAACTAATAATTGTCAGTTGTGAGGCTGTTTCACAAGAATGTTTACTATGAAAACCTGACTGATTCCCTAAGGAAATATTGTTAATATTTATGTGTTCAATGAGTTGGTGATATGCTGCTCTTTCAATTACTTTCTCAACATTTAGTAAAGTGTTGATTGGTTTGAAATTCATTGCATCTTTTGAATTTTTGACTATTGGAATTGGTATTATAATGGATGTTTTCAGCTCATTCGTTAATATTCCTGTTGAAAAGGATGCGTTAATGAGATTTGATAGGTGAAAACCACAAGTGTCAATAGTATTTTTTATTATTTGACCATTCAAATGGTCCAGCTTGTGCTAATTTATGGTATCAATTATGACACCTACACTCGATATGAAATAGTCATTGAAACAGTTTGCAATATGATTTTCTGTTTTCGCAATAACTACTCTCTCCAAATTATAATTTCATGACTGTAATTGTAAATGCAATATTTTCATTTCGAATCAATTGTTTTAGCGTTTTCAACATTTGTTTACAATCTCCATAATTTGAATCAATTACATTTTCGTAATAATGTTTTCTCTTCAATCTAAGACTGTTATTAACTTTATTTCTATATATTTTGTAGGTATTCTGAAGATTTTGTTTTTTCTCCATGTTTCTATTATTACACTGTCTAATTTTCCTATAAGCATTATCACGATTTTTTTCCTTTAAATTGATTTCTTTATCGTACCAAAGTAAGCTAGTATTTTCAAATGGTTTTACTGGACAAATTTCATCAACAACTTTTTTGTAATTTTTCAACATTTTATCAAAAATAGTGTTTACATCTAAGCAATTTGTTGGCCAACTGCAATCAATCAATCTCAAATTCATCATGTGAAACTAAATTTACTGATCTGTCGTTATTTCTAATGTTAATAGTTATTGTATCATGATCAGTGATTTTTAGAACTTTGTGTACTTTGGCAAAAATATTTGAGTCATTGGTAATTACATAATCGATGGTGGGGTTATGACGCGTCTCATTCCACACTAGTATGTTTATAATCTGACGCGTTAACTAATGGGAGAATAGTCGTTTACATTTATTTGTGCACAAGACGTCGGACGAACTTATTGACCTTGTTAGGAAACACGGGTTTGCATTTTTTTAAATAATCTTCTACCATAGTATGTAAATCTCAATTAGATTTTTTGATATGATGAAATCTTGGTAAAATTTTTTTTCATCAGACTCTGTGGTAAATTTTCGTATTTACGACTGGTACGACTGATGCAGTCAATGTTCCTAAAGTAATTCAAAAGTTTTTTAACTCCATTCTTCAGATCGTAAATTGGTTTTTGGTGGTGTATTACGATTTTTAATACTAGGCGGCGGCAAATACCAACCGCTTTTTTCCGAAATGTCACTAGTAACTAACCTAAAAATAGAAGAATGTCACCAGGAGAAGTATTCGTTTTTGTAAGAAAAATATTGATTATTGAAGTGAAAAGTGTCAAAGAAGGAGGAATAAGGTGTAAAGGTAACCTAGTGAATAATGCTCGTGTTTTTAAATAGTTTATTTTGAAAAAAAGAAGGCTGAAAAGTTGGCCTTTTCTGAACTGTGAAGGGCTGTAACTTTGTAAATAATGGAGAGCGCCGCCTTTTTCTTTCGGATTCGTAATTTACGCATCAAAATACGTAAGTACACTCAAACATTTTTTCAAAATTGCCGGGTGCCCTCAAAACGAAAATTTACCATTTTCTCTTTCTTTTATTTTTAAGTAAACTTAACATTAGCAGATACGCAAGGTTTTCTTGAATAACACTATCCGAACGGAAGAAAACATTGTAGATACTCGCACGCCACCAATGTATTGACTCGAAATTGCGTCAGAGCGCGCCCCGACACGACAAAATAGTCTGCACATTCGCCGTCACGTCATAGAGCATCACAACACATCACAACTTAATAATTCCGGCTTCATATTTCAGTATAGACATATATTCGAAAACATTATAATATAAATCGAAAGTTTATTCTAAAAATATAATTCTCAACAACTTATAGATATTCTGCCGGAAAAATTATCGTTCTGTTTTTAGCGAGTTGGTGGTTTGGTGCTAACAAGAACCATTTTCTCACAAGTCAGAAATGTTGTGGAAAAAACAAAACATTTTTCATTTTGTTACATGCAATCACGACAGACGGAACCTACGTTGAATGTTCTAAAAGTGTTCTAGGTACAATCTGCGAAGTTCGAACTTCAGATCTCTACTTTTTTTTTCATTTTCGTATTACATTCACACTCAGCAACTCTATGACTGAAATTGTTGATCTTGTCGATAGTCGATAACTTCGATACTAGTTTTCATCTACATGGGGGCGATAAACTCAATATATTCCATTTTCCTCAAATCATTACCCCTGTAGCACTTTCATTAAATTCTCATGCCAACAATATTTCAGCAATGAACTCCATAAACGAAATAGACCGTCCAACTCTGAAATGCTAAACGCAAACATTAGCGTTCAATGAGAATGATGTAGAATACATTTTTTAATTGATCCGAATTGTAAAATTTTACGATCAAATTGGTTACGTAGATATCTAAGAACAATGATAAATCACGATTTCTTTCAAATAAAATCATTCCAGTTCCTTATTCCCACATTGCATCTGAGATTGTAAATATTTTTTGTTTGTTAGCAAAATGGTGTCTTTACAAAGTATAATTACTTTCCCTCAGACCAGCCGATTTGATAGTACATTTTGTGCACTTCTATAAGTCTATTCGATAAAGATCTTTTTGTTTCGTCTGTGTGCGTCTTATCTGTGCCAGAGAACACTGCACGTATGAGATGGAAAAGGAATTGTCTTATTTTAATATGATCCAATTTTTGCAGTTGTCGTCGCTGTACGAGTATGTAGTTTCTACGTGGGATATCTTAGCATGTTCACCAGTTCAAAAAATTATTACAAGATGGTAGTGACGACATTAACATAGATTACAGGCTGTTTTATGTTTTAGATACATACGCGGATCGTTCTCTGGAGTGAATTATTAGAAATCGTTTCTAGAATATCGTAAAAGATGAGCAGTCACACCAGACACTGAAAATTTTTTATTTAAAACCTAAATTCAACTGTGACCCTGCTCATTGCCCACTTTTTTCGTAAAAATTTTTTAGTATTCGTTTTTAAGAATTCATAACGAATTATTTTCGTTCTTTTTAGACTTGCGATTTTCAGAAGCATAGAAAAGTTGAATTATTCAGTTGATATATTCTGAAGAGTTACTATTATTTTGTTCTAATAAAGACAATTTCCCCAACATGTGAAAATTGATCAAGGAAATTGTATTTTGAGTTGGTTTAATAAACAATTGAGGATAAATGATGAATAAATTATCAATGAATATTTGAACTCTTTTTAGGATCGTAATTTCCAATATTTTGAAAATTATGAAAGTCATCCTAATGTACAATATCGAATATTACTGTCTGTAACGTATTCAAAAACACTTTAGTGTGAGATTTTCACTAAACGGCATACAATGGCTCCTTCGGGCGTGATTTTACTAACTAATTCTACATATTCAATGGTAAATTTATCTTATTCTACAATTTGAAATACCTACATTCCAAGTATCTGATTTTTAACTAAGTTTGTAATGAATTAAATTATCTGAGCTTATGTCCCAGTTTCCAAATTTGACAAAAAATATTGAGTAATCCGGCAGTTATCCACTTCTAATTGATCCAATCTATTGATTTCTAAACATTCTAGAAGATTGAAGTTCAAACTCTTTTCTTCTAAATGTAACACATCGTATTCATGATTGAACTCATGTCCGTCTTCTGAAAGGTGGTTTGCAAATGTGGAATTGCTCTTTCTATTTACGAAACTACTTCTATTCTCTTCAATTCTTTGGGCAGATGTCCTCCTTGTTTGGCCAATATACAGTTTTGGGCAAGAGCTATAAGTCAGGTTATATACTTCTGATCTACTCGACACCGAAGTTTTATCTTAATTGTTTTCAATAAATTTACTTATACTATTTTCCGTTCTATAAGCTACGTTTACGCATCTTTTCTTCAAAAAAACAAGCAATATTGGTTTCACCCAAATATGATAATGTCCTATAACCGACGTTATCGCATCTTGAGTTTGGGTAGACCAGGTTCATGGCTTGCTTTTGTAGTGTTTTGGAGATAATGGAGTCTATTATATTCACCTCATAACCGTTGTTAACCGCGATTTGTTTGATCAAACTCAGCTTTCTCTGGAAATTACTCTCAGACAGTGGAATATTCAATAGTCTGTGAAGCTATAATGTATCAGTGTTAGATGTTTGCTTCAAGTTTCGGAAATATGAATTCATGTCAAATATTTTTTGTTTATAAATGATGAATTGCAATAGATGTGTTTCTTTCAAAATAATCAAGACATTGATTTTTAGACAGCTGAAGTTCTGTGAGTAGTGACAAGTACTTACTATCCTCTGTTCATCAATGAAAGAGTTATTACAACCTACCCTAGATTCAGATAATGCTGTACTATTCACAATTCTTCACTTTTTGTGGGTCTTTTTTTATATTTTCGTCTCTCTAGTGGAAATAAGCTTCTCATTCTCAAATTTTCAGAATAAATATCGAAAACAGAACTTAAAATGTATATGCATCATCACATTCGACTGTGAAACAGATTCCCACATGAATCTAAAAACAACATATACTTTATGGAAATTTGCTATATTTCAATGATGGAAATAACGAATATACATTTTCTTAACAGCACATCGCTAGTGTTTTGGTGATCAGTGTAGGGTCTTTCATTCCATTTGGATTCCAGGACATCGGCTTTGAATGCACATCTTCACCGGCAATAGGAGGTTGCATATCTTAATGAGGATCTAGAAATAATTTCGAATTGGGGTGAAAATAACCAAGTTCAATTCAATGCCACATAAAGCCAGGCATCGGTTTCTGGACATCAACGACATGTGGTTTCAACAGGACGGCGCTACGTGCCATATAGCTCATGTCACATTAGATAATCTACACAAGCTATTTGGGGGCATAATCATCTCACATGGAGGTGATGTGAACTGGCGAGATCGTGAGAATTGACCCCGTTAGACTTTTTCTCGTAGGGGTTTATCAAGTCGCAGGTGTATGGCTTATACCACAGCGTTTCTCAAAGCCAACATAACCCATGCCATCGATCAAATTCAGCCTAATTCATGTGTCAGTCATGGAAAATTAGACGTTTCAGATGCGCAGATGCGGCCCAGAGAAGCCGTGGCGGACATTTGAACGATTATATATTCCCCACATAATGACATTAATAGGTCTTTCAAAGGAACGAAAAGTTTCGATGATATCTGTCACACACTTTGTTTTATATTACTTTGAAAATAGGAAAGACCCAATCATTGTGAGGTTAATTCTGTACAAAGTCTCACATGATGCAATGCAATCACTGAAAAAACTTCCTTGTGCGAAATAATACTCATTTCTCCAGTTAGAATATGTACAGGAAACAAGTGACACACGATTGTAGGAGAAATTCTATAATGATGTTTTAATATAATAATAATTTATTTGCAGATCCAAAATACAACCAACTTTTCATAATTCACAGTATTGCAAACAAAACAGAGCAGTCATTTAGATTCTAGTGAACCTATCCATAACAGCTTATTAAGAAGAGGAAACAATAAATGTACGAATGTCGCTGATGTATTCAACTAATCAAAAAAAAATAATTTAAAGGATAAAACGAATGAATACAAATTGAAATTTATAGAAGTAAGATCCATATCTTACCTGAAAAAAATAAAACGTTAACCTGACATTTTGTTCAGCTCAGGCAAGGCAATCGATGTGCAAGGTATATGTTTTTATATTATTTTTTCTTTTTCCCTAATTTTAATTTATCATATGAAAAAAGTTTCTATCCGTTTCGAGAATTCTCTTTTTCACATCTTTCTTGAATCTGACTTTATTATTATTAATTATAATGTTTTCTGGCAATGCATTGTATATACTGCGTGCTATATACGAAAAGGTTCTCTGCCCTACCGATTTGTGGGCTTTTGCCCACAACGAGGGCAACTATTGCCCTCGTTCTATAAGTATGGCATATCCTTTCAAAATATATTGGGTTATTCAAAACGAAATTCATACAATGTTTGACATATAATTGTCAGATATCCAAAATAGTCAGATTTTTTGATAACTGATCGCTTGAAAAAGTCTTTTTTTGGATGACATTATTTTAAGAACTGTTTTTTGGACTACTTCCGTCTGTTAGAGATAAATCCTTCTAACGCCACCCCACCCAATAATTCCAAATCTGTTCGAAAATAGCAAAACTGAAACCAATTAATGAAAACGTGAGAAAAAGTGAAGCAAACTGAAAAATTTACGAAAACTCTAGTATTTGACCAGTGAGGCAACTAAAGATACAATAGCAATCAATCATTTCAAATTCCATATTTTGTCGTTTCTAAATTCATCATTATGATATTTCTTAAATGAGTTTTCAGATGAATTGTAAGTGATGAATATAGAATTCATGTGACAGCGGTTCAAAAAGAAACTATGGTCCGTACTCTGTTAGCATGTTAGCTGTTAGCATTAGAGCATCAATTAACAATTAATAATATATAGTAGAACTACTGTTGAAAGAAATCTGAAAATGTGTTTTTGTGAAAAAATCCAAAATTGAAGAAAGGGGCAAAATTGAACGAGAGATCACATTGACTTCATAATTTTATTATTGATATTATGAAGTATAAAATCACAAATGGAAACTGTTCTTACGATTTTTATCAGGGTTTGATCCACCCCTATATAGGATTATTGTATATGACAACTGAAAAATCTGAAGGTGACATATAGTGAAAATGTGGATAAATAAAATAGGATACAGCATTTCATCCTGGGATGCAATAATTTATTCATAAGAGGCATACTAACTCACTAGGGGTATTGAAAGACGTCGCTTTTTTTCTAAAAATTCAGATTTACTGAAATCGTTAAATGAAAATTGTCCCACTTGTGAGAATTGGCCAGTGGAGCAAACGAAAATGTAATTGTATATGTATATAGATATCTGACCAAGACAAGAAACCTTCAATTAAATGAAACTCATTGTCTGAATGTCATCATTTTCAGAATAACGATACCAATTGATTCCAATGGTTGAACATTCCATAATAGTACGGCCCAATGTAATGACTATATTCATCAATTTGAGGGAGATCATTTTCTGTTCGGTGGAGTCTTTTTTCCAGTCTCTTTACTCCGCAAACAAGTTATTTGACATATTATAACAATCTCCCAATTCCATTAGTGACGTAATCCAATTACGTTGCGTATTAAAAGTTGTTCACGCTCTAGTTGTCGAAGAATATGAATTCGTTTTCAGTAGAGGAGAAAGGTAAACACTCCGATTAATTTTGATGAATGGATTTCAAACGAACGTTCCTAAATAAATACTGTAACCAAGAGAAATAAGATAATTTCAGAGAAAAGAAACTATTATTGTTTGTAAACCTTCAACATCTAAATTTCGATACAGTTTATGTAAGGTGATTTTTGAAAAATTTATAAAAGACAAGGAGTAGTTTTTCAAAATCATTCTTAGTTGATAAGGAAGTTGATAAGGAATTATGGAAATGAAAATTTCTATGTTTTTACCACTTTTATTTATATATTTGAAAATGTCCTTATAGGATGAAACTGCAGTAACTTTAGTTACAAATAAACGTGGTTTTGAACATAGATATTTTTATTTCTCATTTTTCACGATGATCTCCACGTAGTATGGCTACATCCATCAATTTATCAATGAAGAATTCAGTAATTTGCAAAGGGATTCCAACAAAATAATTTTCATAACTGTTCAGAGAGTAAATTTGCAGTTTCTGGAGACAAATTATCAATTTGCCCGTTTTAGTCATCATGTCAATTTGAGGCTCAAAAAATAACCATCGATCAATTCAGTTTTTCAAATTTGTTCTGAAAATGTTTATTATAATCTAATATTATTTCCAGAGTAGAGTCCAGAAAATCATATAAGTAATTTACAGTTCTTCCATATTTGGAGTAGTTGAAAGTATGAATTCAATAAGTGCAGGTGGTAATTTGTTAGATACTACATGGGCTGAAAAGTATGGGGCATAACATAGAGATGGCGCCAGTTTTATTGCTTGTGTGACAATGGATGAAACATGGAACCACCACTTCCCTCCGGAATCGAAACGATGGTACATTTGAGTGGAGAGCAACTGGTGAATCTTGTCCAAAGCACCCGAAAGCACAACAATCGGCTGGAAAGGTTATGGCTTCGGTATTATGGGATGTGCGTGGTGTAATACTCATCAACTATCTTGAAAAGGGAAATACCATCAACAATGAATATTATATAGCGTAATTGGAGCATTTGAAGGCCGAGATTGCAAAGAAATAATCGCATGTGGCAAACAAAAAATTTTTTTTCATCAAGACCATGTCACAAGTCAATCAAAACAATGGTGAAACTACATGTATTGAACTTTGAATTCTACGACATCCACCGTATTCGCCTGATTTGACTCCCAGCGACTACTTGCTATTCGCAGACCTCAAAAAATAGTCACTTGTGAATGAATTCGCTCGAATAAAGGGGTTATAGCTGAAACTGAGGCCTATTTTGAGTCAAAAGATAAATCGTTTCACAAAAGTAGTATTGAAATGTTAGAGCCGCTGGAATGATTGCGTGGCTCTTGATAGAGATTACGTTGATGAATAAAGCCTTTTCCTCTTGATCTTCCCTCGGTACAGCTCTCGCGGTGGAAAGTTATAAGATTATTCAGAATCTCTGATTGCATTTATTTCGACAGCTTTGATTTGATCGAAAACACGATTGCGTGACGCAACGAACTAGGCGTCTAGGGTGTGGATAAACTTCTAATTTATTGGTTCAGAGGTCCACTGGACAAAATAATATACATTTCTATTCACAATCCCCTACAGTTCAAAGCGGCATTCAAATACTTCGTGTTGCAATAAACTTCTCAACATCGATATACTAGCAAAAACTTTCCAACATTCTGAAAAGCATATTTTCCTTTGGAACTTTCAAAAGAAGTAATCATAAACTCACTCAAGCTTAACGAGCCACTACGACGGTGTTAATAATAAATTCTCAGGTGAAAAGTTCAAACTTGCAGATGAACTTCGTGACTATCAATAAATACTGACAGTAAAAGTTTCAAATTTTCATTTGAAATGTCGAAACGTTTATGAGTATTTAGAAATATGGAAATTTGATACCTCTTGAAGTGTTTCAATTGAAAGAAATATGGTGAAATGCTGAAATGAATTTAGAAATAAACATACCCATTTCGGCATTAACACATGTCATTATTTATTGTGAATGTTTGTTACAGTTTGAAATAGTTCAATAAATACATAATAAAATATTCATTTATAAATATCAAACTATTTTTAATAAAAACATGTCGCAAATATAACTTTTTTATATAATATAACATTTTAGCATCACCTGTATTTATGTATGTATGTTTGTTTATAACTCTCAAGCTCGGGATCTGTTTTGAGAATAACCGGCATTATTGCTTGATCTATTCACGGGCAGATGACATTGTACGTAACCTCATTGATATTTCATAATATCTCATAACCTTATAATCTCCTTGATAGATTGTTCAAAAGAAAATCAAAATAAAAAACATATTTTAAAAATTATAAGTGTTAGCGAAATTTTGTACTTCAGATGAAATATTTAAATATTAAGAATTACCTACCCGTGATTCAGTACAGAAAAAGTTTTGAAAGAAACGGAAGATACATTTCATTTTAAAATCTAATTCAATTATTTGAGAGCAAACCAGAATATAGATTTCAACAATGAAAACTTTATCGTAAATTGTACACCTAAAAAATTCAGTTATTTGAATATTTCAAAAAATAAAAATTGGAATTAAGGTGCTTGACATACATTTGAAAAATAAAATTATTCACTGAAAATATATTTTTAGTCCATTAATATTTTGAATGAAACTTCAAATGAAAACATCAATACGGAAATGTTTTTTAAAATAATTACTGCAAATTTTCTCTTTATTTGGAAACAAATTTTACAACTGTCCGCCCTCTGTTGGAGACTTACTGCATCTCAGTGTTACCATAGAATTTGAGACCTCCAACTTTATTATGTTGTTTGAGAGGAATTTAGATTCGTGCGCCGTCTGTTGAAGATTTATAATACTAGTGACTAGAACTTAAAAAAATATTTTTGACAATAAATTGGACTGAAAAGTGAAAAATAAATATAGTTAAAAAAAAACTAAAAAATACGCTTTTGAAGAACATCGAACAATAACGAACGAAAAATGTTAGTATTATTGTGAAAAAAGCGTGGGCGCTTTGGGCCATATTTTTGTATATCAGGCGCCCGTCGCTTATTCCACAATAATAGTAGTATTTTTCGTTCGTTATTGTTTTAAGCTTATCAAAAAATATTATTTTTAAGTTTTTAGTTCGATGTTCTTTGAAAAAGTGTTTTATAGTTTTTTGAAACTATATTTATTCTGTTTCGACAAATAGTGAGGCACCGAAAATAAAAACCTCTTTCTCATAGTTAACGTTTAGAAAAAAAAGACATTGATTTTTATTCAAAGGACAAAAAAATTGGTATTTTCTTCTGATTCTATCACATACACTCCATTCTTTGGGTGCAATCTAACTATAAAATCTTCAATTAGATTAGGGACCAAGTTAGCAGAGAATACATTAAAGTTTCTTCTGCTAAGACGAATTATTTATTGTGAAATTGAAACCGTCTTTATCAACAATCGCTCCTATTTAGTCTACATTGTAACTTGTATTCCGACTATAAACTCAGTGTTTGTTAACTTCCGTTGAAAGTACGTCCACTGGGTGTCTACTTGAAAGTCATGAACCTTCAACTACTGTTGATGATTTTCATTTGACATTGCATTTCATATCCGTTATGTAATCATCCGCACCAACACATGTAAATGAAGAAGACGTGCGGAAGCTACACCCAAAATATTTTTCTGGATTGGTGAAGTGGAAGTTTTTTCGGAAGTGGATCTATCGTTCTAACAGTTCAAACATTTCTAATGATTCGTAATACGAATTAGAAAACATCCCATGTACATATCTTCATTTTGCTTTTGAATATATTTAATGAAATTTTTGATCAATGAATTACTAATATTTATGTGGTTCACCCCATTATCCTGATACCCTGACATAAATTTCAATGCAGTGGTGGCCTGTCGTTTGAATTTCAATTTCACTTTCAGATGACAACTGAGGCCTACTAATAAATAGTGATCAAAAGTTGTGAATAATAATTTCCCATCGCTAATTGTACATACATGATGTATTATATTTTGAGTGAAACAACTGATGAATAATGGATTCATCATTTCATTGGCGTGAACAAGATTTGTTTAAGTTTTATTACTGATAACTTCCAAATTAATTTCAGAAATAGAATAACTGAATTGCCTCAAATACTACAAAGATTTGATCGACATTTAGGAGGCTTTGATTCTTGATTTTCAAAAAATTTCATATCAAAAATATTCCTCGTAGAAGAGAAAACTCTCCATTTCCAAAGAAAATGTTAGTTGCGGTTTGTTGCCATTATTGTACCTATATCTAATGGAAGACCATAATTTTATGGATGAAAACTCAAAATAGAACAATATCTAAACTTCTTACAGGTTCAATTACCTGAATTTTCGAAAAAAAATCAGTCGCGAACATTCATTTCGTTCATAACAACAGATTTTTTTTAATGATATTTGGGTAAATAAGATGTTTCTTATGATTGAAGTTGAGTGGTAGTGCACCCTTCGGTGGGAGAATACCATGTATCATTTTATTTTTCATTAGAAAAGAAAATATTATAATTTATTATTATTATATTTTTTTTCACCGTTGTGTGCGATGGTCAGGCCTTATTCCCAGAAGCCCCGATACATTCCGGCGTCAGCATTATCAACCAATGACCACTCCCCACACCATGGAAGTGATCGTTGGGTCCGAGAATAATATGCCCTGAGCAAACGCAGTGAGCCAAGAATGACAGCCTTCTGCACCTGTCTGGCTAAGATTTCTGCCTTAGTGCGGCAAGCCGGTATGATTTCAAGATTCGAGAGTGTAGAGGGCATTATTCCATCAAGGACTCCAATAATCAGAACAATCATCTTGGTCTGGTCTGGATAGAGTCTGCGGAGTGTGAAGAGAAAATCTAGATATTTTATTCGTTTTTCCTTCTCTTTTCGGACGATATTCGTCTCGCCAGGAACTGAAAACTCCACGACAAATATCGTCTTGTTTTGGTGGTCGAGAAGGACTACATCAGGCTCATTAGCCTGTATGAGCCTGATAGTATGGAAGGGAATAGGGAATATGCATAAAAATAGAATGGCCTGATTTTTCCTGAGCTTTTAAGGTCCT
>WOGN01001094.1:8099-20526 GCA_015342105.1 Leptinotarsa texana | reverse complement strand
ATTTTATAAGTCATCTTCTCAAAACTTCGTATTCTAGAAGCCGTTTCTTTATTTCGTTTTTTTCCACTATGCCGTGTTAGAAATCACACGTTAAAAGGTAAGACCTCGTTAATCCTTAGCTCGCACAAGTTTCGACTTCTAAGGGTTGTCGTTCGCAGGGGTGCGACAGCTGGTTAACGGAAAAACAAATTTTTTTTTACAGACTATGCCAATATCTTCTACCCTTGGAAAAATATAAGCACCTTTAATATTGTCCCTCATTCTCAAGAAACTACACATGTAAGTGTCATTTTCTTTCCAGTTTATAATTTTCGCGACATATTGTTTATTTATCCCGGTTTGAGTTTTCATTTCGACGGAAATGTAATCACCTGAATTAAAACCTCTCGTTTCAGTAGAACTGTCTGCAATAATCGTAAAGTTTTCTGTTTCTTCTACGTCAGAAAATGTATCAGGGTCTAAATCCATATCGCTGTCAACTGTAATTTTTTCTTCACCGATGTCGCTTTCAGAAGACGATGCTGGTAAATACGTTGCCTTTCTATTTTGCTTCTTTTTCGTCCCTGGCTCAGACGAAATCGGGACAGCGAGATCTTCTTTCGTAATACTTTTACCAGCTTCAACCTATAACTTTTTTTTCTGCCAACAGAAGTTGCGGTTTCAAACCTAGATTTTTCGAACACCGTTTTTAGTGAATCAACAATTTCTGTGGCTTGCTGCAAATTCTGTTGGTCTCTTTTAGGCAACCTATTTAGGATTTTGTACCTATCTACTGGCCATATACCAGTCGCTTCAAATCCTGACTTGATATTTTGTTCATTAGTGGTTGAAACTTTGGTTAGTGCTTGCTTTGAAAGGCGGGAAAAAACTTGTTTTCTGACTACTTTTAACTACTTTTACTACACGGCCAGGGTCGTCCGTGAAATTGGTCTCATCGTAGTGGACGATTGCATCAGGCAGAACATACTTCAAGCTCTCTGTTAAATGGTCAAAATATTTATAAATACTTCTGGAGAAACTGCGGCCCTACTCTCTTCAATGGACTGCGACAGCCTTTTCAAAAGTTGATTTTTGTGGCGAAGTAAACATTTTTTTAGCCAGGTTTTGCCTGGTCGGTTGCCCCGGAATTATTGCACTTGTTTTCCTATTCGGTCAAGATATGTTTTTACGGTTTCCCTAATGCCACCTGAATCGTAAGGAAAACCCCAGTCTGCGGCAATACTTATCACATTAGCAAGATGTTTTTCTTCTTTGACTGATAGGGCCGGGTGGGCTTCAACTGATTTCGTGTGCAATCCCTTAACTTTCCAATATAAAGTTATGTAGGGAATATTGAACTGTTCACTGAAATCTTTCAAGTTGCTACCTTACCTATATAATTTTAACGCACGCTGGAGTGATTCTTCATCGTAATCTCGATATTTTCGACTTCCTGGCTTTCTTTTGTAAACTCGCACCGTTTTCAAGTAGCCCCTGAAATGACATTGAAAAATAAAATGCTGCACCACTGGCTAGTAAAATCCAAAATATATGTTTTGATGTTAGGGTGTCCAAGGAAATACTAGACTCTTTCGAAAAAAAATGTGGCTATGTTATATTACTCACATGAGTCTTTCTGTAATAGGAAGTATACAGGTATACAAAAAATATAAAAAACTTACTTTAATTTTAACTTTTTACGATCAATAGTAACTAGCACTACAAATTTCCCGCGTATCATCAAATGAACCAACTAACATGTTCCAGTATTCCTGCCGATAGTACGAGATTTCAACAGTGGCGTCTGAAGTTACCTCACCGTTTTCAAGTAGCCCCGTTTTACGGTAACAAAAACAAAAAACAAAAAAAATTTTAAATAAAATACATTATAAACCTGATATCTAACAGCATTGAATTTCATTGTCTGATATGATATAAAGTGATTTGAAATCCCTGAAAGAATATATAAAGGATTAAAACGAGTAGCTTAAAAAATAATTATATTAAGCAAAAAACTGAAATTACAATGGAATACAATACAAGCAACAATGAAAAAATTGAACTATCAACATGAAATGAAAATTAAAAATTATTAACAGAAAATTGAAATTAAAAGATTCCAAACCAAATTACTTAACGATGTTTCGACAGCAAGATCCTACCAAAGAAGAGTAGGCGTCACAAACAGTGCTTGCACTTCCTTACATCAGAGAATTATCAGAAAGGATAATAAGAATTGTGTTCAAGTACAACATCAGAACCTGCTCACGAAAACCAGGCCATCAAACGCGGAATGCGATTTCAAGAATTGCATTTGCGGATACCTTGCGAGTGCGGGGAATCATACATCGGTGAAACTAAGTGGCCTTTGAAAGTTCGCAATACTCAGCACAAGAAGCACACACACTGTGAGGAGAAACCAGCAAATCAGGAATGGCAGAGTATGTTTGGACTCATCAACATAACATTAAGTGGCCTCAAGCTGAAATCATCCACAAGGAGGAACTCTGGATTAGGAGAACATTCAAAGAAGATGCATCTGTGTTGTCAAATGACGTATTGAGCCAAGCTAGCGTGGAGATACGCAACATATGGAAACCCATAATCAAGCGGAACACGACCAACTTCCACCAAACGGTCAGCTCCTGCTAAAACCGATGAAGCAGAGAGAGGTAAACGTATTCGAATGACCTATAAATAGTCAGATATCGGAGGAATAATTCGAGTTATCACCCGATGATGATTGTGGATACTAACAATCGAAACGTCGTGAAGTAACTTGGCTTGGAATCTTTAAATTTTCAGTTTTCATTTCTGGTTAATAATTTTTAATTTTCATCTCATGTTCATAGTTCAATTTTTGATTGTTTCTTGTATTTTATTTCATTGTAATTTAAGTTTTCTTGCTTGACATAATTGTTACTTGTTACAGATCAATTTATATCAGTCCAAAATGCAATTTCATTGTATAGATAAGTCGGAATTTTATTGCAGAAAACCTTATGATAGATCCACGCTGAGTGTAGCGACCTTCGGTTTTCCATATGACGAGCTATTGGAAAATGAAAAGTTGGGAATATTCAATGAGTTTTGAGGACTGTGACAAAACATTAACTGGACAAACTGAGCATGCTATTGAAACTCGTTTCAAAGAACATACAGTACATATTCGATTTTGGAGACCAGAAAACTCTAGTGTCCCACAACAAGCCTTACAAATGGCCATACAATGAATGAGAACTGTCTAAAATTGTTGAGATCAGTACAAGACACTGGATTTTTGAATGGTTTTGAAATTCTGGAAATAGCAAAAAGTAAGACCTCGTTAGTCCTTAGCTCGCACAAGTTTCTCAACTTCTGAGAGTTGTCGTTCGTATGGGGGCGACAGCTGATTAACTGAAAACCAGATTTTAAACAGATTTTTTAAACTGTGATGAAATTAGGGGGAACTGTCACATATAAATACTACGACCAAAAATAAACCAATTGAGAATGTAAAGAAGTTTATGCTTGAAACTTCGTCACAATAATCATTAATAATAAAAATATTTTCCAAGAAGCAGATTAATGTATGGTGAAAATGTATGGGTATTAACTAAAAAATGTTATAAAAAATGAATACTAATAAAACAATAATTAAAATTAATGAAAGTGGGAGAGAACCAAGCAACTATCCGATATCAATGCAATGCTGATTTTTTCATTGAACTAGTTTTCATTTTAGTTTTTTAATGAGAACCCTTTATCTCTATCATTTTTCTAATAGGTGTGATTGAGGACTTGGTTATTTTGTGTTAAATTCATGATCACTTCAATGGAATGAATAAAAACACTTTTGTCTAATTACCACTAGTTGATTTTATTTATACGATCGGTTTCGGGTTTGAACTCATTATCAAGTATAAATCTGAGATGTGAAGTCCTGTCTTTCAAATACCTGTCCTTACATCTTACCTGAAAACTCCCGATATAACCGAGTTCTCAAAATTCAAATCTCAGTTTTATACTTGATAATGGGGTCAAACCAGAAACCGGTCGTATATGTGAAATCAACTAGTGGTTCATTAATTTCATTTAAGTCATCATTTTTCTAATTTTGTTCAGAGTAATCAAATATACAGGGTTTGGAACTCAAAAGAATACTTTTTACCTATCATTCCTATCTTTTTCACTTTCAGTCACTAATTTAGACTCTTACTTGAAAAACCTCTCTATATACTTAGTGAGTAGTTATTGCTCAGTACATTCTTGAATTATGGTAATACTAGCGACATGCTCTGACTCTGCACAGGTGCAATGCTAATTCTAAATATACATATAAACGCATGCGATCGCTGCTAATCTTAGGCACGCACCGCCGGCCTCCTAGCCGGCACCACCGCAGCCGCTATGATCAGATAAGGATAAATGCTGTATTGCTTAAAATTCCTTAGTAAAAAAGTAATGAATGAAAAATGGTTATTGTGGGTTATTAACAAAATATAGACATGTACCATTTGAACTTTTTTGTAGACTTTTTTAAGGTGTACAATACTGTAGTACATTATTTTGATCTATCTAGTAGAGTTCAGCCAGCGTTTGCCATGTAAGCGCATATAAGTAACCTCTAAAATCATCAGTGTTTCTCTACTATATTGTGCATGTCATATACATATAAATCTTCCATGTATCCAATAAAAAACCCGCATCGAAATCTGTTGCGTAGTTTAAAAATTCAAAGCATACATAGGGACAGACAGATGGATGCGACATTGTTTTATACTATGTAGTGATAAGGTTAGTGAGTAGATGAGATATTTATTCTTCGGTAGAATTTATACACCACATTACATTTTTGAAAGTGAGTATTTCGAAAACTTTCAGGATGAATTATTTATCAATATGTCTTTCTTTTTTGACAGATTCCAATTCGTATAGAAATTGCCACAAACTGTGAATCAACCTAAAGAATAACTATATACTTTAAGATGAATAAACATTATTTGACGTATTACATATAGACTACATTGGATATCTTCAAGACATATTATTGAAATTTTTATAATATTTTTTCATCGATTATCTGGAACCTTTTCATTGTTACAATTTCTGGTTGATGGAAGAAGAGCACTTAACATCTAATTTAATTAACAAACAAATTTAATTAACAACAACTCGCATTGAGTGGTTCACCTGAATTACATTTAAATATATGTAAAGTACGGTTCACAATGAAACCATTCAATAGATAGTGTTTCATTTTAGGCACCATCAGGAAATCAGTTCCAGCTGAAGAGTCAAAAAATTCTGATTATGAAGATTTTTTACAAACTGACACTTCCTCAACGCTTTAAGAATATATTCTACTTTGAATTATTTAATTCTTTTTATTTCAAATCATCTAAAGGAACAATTTGTTCAGGCCAGTCTCAACTCCCTACACTGTAAGTAGGTTAATGGACTGACACCTATCAGAAAACAATTACTCCCCTGACTAATACCACGAAGGGCGATGAAATATAACCGTGTCAGCGCAGAATTCTTCACTGAAATTATTCCTGCATATGCTGTTGGCGATGCAACTACCGCAATAAATTTTCAATTATTGGAACACACTTGAATACCGTTTTCGGGCTGTTTGGCCACTCGCCAGTGCCAGGTAGTGTCTATCATTAACATTGAGTCGATGATTTCTGTTAATTGTATATCGAATTCTTTCAGAGTATCATTCATCAAACTAGGCAGAAGTGGACAGCAAACAACATGTTTGCCATCGCCCCATCTGCCTGTGAACGAGGTAACCAAACGCATATCCAAAATTTACCCAATTCCTCGTATTTTCCAAGTTGCTAATGAGATATTTAGTAACTGAACTAAGATACATTTTGAAAGAAAGGAAATGGAAACTCCTTCTAGAAATGAGATATTGGATAACAATCAGTCTTCAAAAAGTTTTCAAAACCCAGCGCTGCTGACTATGTCACTTTTATCAAATTAATTATGTATTTTTCCAATGAACAGCATCCGGTATCACACATTTCATTTTCTTTGTATGGCAATTTTTTGCAAAAGTTAACGAATCCATCATTAATGATACTGCCGGAACATAATATTAGGAACAGATAACAGCCAGTAATAATTACGCAGTGTTTTTATAGCTAATTAAAATAATATTTAGTCGAAGTATAATAATAAAATATTGCTTTGTCAGGCATTAAATATACTTTTTTTTGCCGATAATTAATTATATCCTGCTGATATCATCCTTGAAAAATATCTGATAAATTAGATCGTAAAATTCTGACTGGGAAACATAACGATCTCTTGAGCAAGAACACTTTTTTTCTTATTATAGGTGGCAGATGTTTCAATAACTCGTATATTTAGAGTAGATTGGATGTGTTTTTCTCAGTGATATATTTTTTTTTCTATTGTTTTGCATAAATGCAAATTCAAATAACCAGAACAACCACACATCTACACTATTTCAATTCTGGAGTTATCAATAATTTCAAACAAGAAAACTACGTCAAATGTCCAATGTAATAAGTCAGTGTTATAAATCAGCTTCCTATTTGAGTTTTGGTGAACATCTGATTCTGTATGAGAGATGTGTTCAACAAAGTGATCCCTTAGGAACTATTCTTTTTTGTCTGACCATCAACGAACTCACTAGAAGCTTATCATTCGAATTTAATTGTTGGTATTTGGAAGATGGCTCAATCGCTGGCGAAGAAAACATTTTTTCAAAGGCTTTAGAAAAAATAATTGATTATTCAAAAAATATTGGACTTGAACTAAATTTTGATAGATGCGAGTTGATTACTCTTTCGTCTCCGAATAATATTTCCGAATAAATCATTTTAAAATTGGCTCCTGGTATGAGAATTTTGGAAAAGTCTAAATGGTGTCTCTTGGGTGCTCCTCTTTCTAAAAATCCACTTTCAGAACATCTTCGAGATAAATGGAAATCACTCAAATTGCTGAACACCGGAGTGAATGAACTTTTTAAACACGTTGCATTTTTTTTCAAAATTTGTTTGGCGATTCCAAAACTCATGTACGCCCTCAGATGTTCCCCCACTTGGTCAGGTTAGTTGGAGATTGACAAATTTGATGATTCACTTCGTAACACAACGGAATATGTTACAAACAATTTTTCAATGATGATTCATGGTTCCAAACAACACTTCCTGTAAACCTTTGGCGGACTAGGGATACGTTCGGCCTCTTTCTTAGCTTTACCAGCTTTTCTGTCGTCAGTCAATAGTGTTTCTGATCTTATCGATTCCATCCTCCCTTCCATATTTATCAATATCAAAGAAGTTTCTTATGCTGAAGGTGAATCATTTTCGTATGCTGCAACTAATATTGTACCACCTACAGATAAAAAGAAAATACCAAGACCATTTGACCGACCTCTTCTGGATATTATAAACGATAAACTTTTGAAATCTACAAGTGTATACAATAAGGCTCGTCTGAAAGCAGCAATGATCAAGGAATCGAGTGCTTGGTTGAATGCTTTACCTGTTGAATCTCTTGAATCTATTAGACAATGAATCTTCCGGAAAATCAGTAGGATTGAGAATGGGTTTTTCTATTTGTATACCGCATGCTTGTGTTAGTTAGGGTAGTGTAGTTGATAAGAAGGGTAGGTATGGTTTGAATTGCAGGATGAGTGCAGGACGTACATCTCGAAATCACCAGGTGAACGACATATTGAAACGAGCTATGGTGTCAGCGGATGTTCCTGCAATTCTGGAACCCTTAAGTGACAATCGAGATGATGGTAAACGACCAGATGGTATGTCTCACATACCATGAAAATACGGTAAACCTGTGGTATAGGACTTCACTTGAGTTGACATAGTCGCGGCATCCCATCTAGATGGAAATTCGAAGTTTGCTGGAACCGCAGCATTGTCTGGCGAAAAATTGTGAAGAGAAAAATACCAAAATCTTGGTAACAATTATATTTTCCATCCAGTAGCGTTTGAAACTTTTGGTGTTTATGGCCCGGAGTCGTTGTTATTCGTTCATGAACTTGGAAGGAGAATAGGCCAAGCAACGAAAGATTACCATTCCACTTCTTTTTCGACAATGCTGCTTCGGTCCTTGGAACTATTCCTCCTTTTGATGAGATCATGAATTGCCCTCATTTCAGTATGGAACTAAAATCTCTTCGAAACAAGTCAAGAAATGTGTATATTCATCAGTCTCCTATCAAAGTTAATTCGCAAGTTGATTGTTCCACCTTATGCTTTTTCAGTGCGGTCAATGGACTCAGGTCATTTTTGCCCCCCAAATATGAGCTGCAGTCCTCGTGGTTCTGGTTACCTTTCAGTAGAAGAGCCTCATGAAACAAAAGCTTAATCGATCCCTCTACGAAACCCTTCATCACTAGGAAGGATCGATTGCAGTTTGAGAAATGGTTCTGATACAGATTCTGTGAAATATGTTCTTCCTTACGAATCAGAACGAGGTTTCAACGATGAATCATCCAATTTCCTGAAGGCTTTGAAGTCCACTAGATACTCTTCGTGAGCAAACAAATAGCACAATCAATACTTCTGACCGCTCTGGATTGCATGATTTCTTACAGTCTATCTCTTCTGGTGTTTATATAGATCTTTTGCTGGAAAAATTCTCACTTGTTTACTTTGTACTGGATCTTCAAGAGGTAGCTAAAACGTATGAAATTTTTTGGAACCTCAACCAGCGTTTCCTAATATGACTGATAACCAGTCCATGCAAAGCTCATTGTCAAATCATCTGAAAATGGAACTTCTAACGGGTGACGATCAACTGTATTGCCAAACATGCGCCGAACTAACTGACTATTATAAGAAAACAAGTATGGCTGAGGCAATCTGATAATGACACTGATGATCTTCGAACATGACTCAAATTTTGAAGGAAGCACCAAACTCTTACGAAGGTTTGAAATAGATGAACACTTCAATCCAGCAGACCACTATTATAATCTTCAAGCAGTCATTGTTCACTGTGGTCCTAGGGTCGAATCAGATCATTATTACGAATTGGTCAAAGACGAAACTGACTTATTTAAGTTTGACGATAGTCGTGTTACGAAGTGTTCTGGCGATGTTGTGAATTTATTGGAACCTTTGAAGACACCCTACATTTTGTTTTATGAAAGAGAGGACACTCTGGCAAATCAAGATCTTCAGATGATTTGGTATGTAGTATATACAAGCCAAACCGGTAGAAATTTTAAATAGGTTATAGGAGATTCTGGTAATCCTTGGCGAAGTCTAGCTCGAAGCTACTCTAACTCAACCAACAAATACCACTCCATAATGCACGCAAACAAAAATAAAAACAATTAACACTGATGGTACCACCAAATGAGAACCGTAAATAAAATAATAATTTGTGATTACCTTCTAAAGATAGTTATTAAATAATTTAATTTAATTGATCTGTTGTCTAAAAAGCAAAAGTAGACATTACTGACTATCATAGAGATAATTTTTATATTTGTATCTGAATTTCCTGATATTGAATCTCTTCAATTGCTCGGGCAATGAATTATAGAGTTTTACAACACCAAAGAGAAATGATCTCTGAAACTGTGCAGTGCGATGTTGTGGCATAGTTAATTTGTTTTCATGTCTAATGTTTCTTGAGTGAATATTTTCACGCAGAATTAGTTTTTGTATTAAAAGAGGAGAATGGGGAAGGGTGATCAATTTATGAACAAAACAACCCAAATGATGAATCATGCGGTTTTTAATATTGAGCCAGCGGGAGTTTTTAAAGGCTTCAGAAATTGAATCATACTTACGAAGTTCATAAATTAGGCGGCAACAAGAATTTTGCACTTTTTGTATTCTTTTTTGTATGGCCCATATATGAAATCACAGTATTTGAAATGGCTTAGCACCAAATCATCACAGAGCATTCTTTTTAGAGGTTGGCTCAAAATAAAACGATTACAGTATAACAGTTTCAATGACATATAAGCTTTTTTCATTAAATTTTTAACATGACTAGTGAATCTAAGATCAGTGTTAAGCATCACCCCTAAGTTTTCAACTGTATTGACAGGAGTCAAGATAGTATGTCCTAGTTCTAAAGAGAAATTGTTTTCTGCAAATTTACGATTCTTCTGCGATCCAAAATGCATCATCATTATTTTATTAGGATTAATTTTCAAGTCATGTTCACTTGATAGCCCATTGATCAAATCAAGATCAGTGTTGAAGAGATTTTGTTCCTCAGCATACTCATCTATTTTGAAGTGCATGTATAATGTCATCAGCATACGCTTGTATTTTAAATTTCTTGGTGAACGAGGTAATGTCAGTAGTATAAATGATGAACAATAAAGGTCCCAAAATGAAACCCTGAGTGATGACCATCAACAACAACTTTTTGAGATTGACCAAGTAAATAAGACCAGATGAGAAATAAGGCAGCACTATCAAAACCATAATATTTGAGTTTTATGCAAATCAGCTCATGATTCAGCTCATGATCGAATGCTTTCGAAAAATCTAGTAGAACCACACACAATTGCATTTCCATTTCGAAATTGTTTCGCGTGGAAGGAAATAGTTCTGTTCAAATCTGTTTAAAATCTGTTTTTCCACACCCCTACGAAAGACAACCCTCAGAAGTCGAAACTTGTGCGAGCTAAGGATTAACGAGGTATTACCTTTTAACATGTGATGTTCATTTGTTAAAATAAATCATTTTCTAAATCGACTTTTTATAATAGGTTACTATCATTCCTCACTGTTTTCACTAAAAAGTCAATGAAACCATTCTACTTATAATTTTCAACATGTTCACTTGTTTCTTCCAAACATAAATATACATACTATATATAAAATCCTAAGGTTGAGTCCAATCCCTTTTAAGTTTTATGTCACATAAAAAATATTTGTAATCGGTTAACCAATAGTGTTATTCGCCGTAACCAATTAGTTTTAAGGATGTTATTGGGGAAAGTTCACTACTTAAGGAATGAAAAACACTTTATGTGATTAATAGAAAAAGTAAAAAATGATTCTTACTATATTCTCTGTAAGTGAAGAAAAAATATTTGTTCTTATTGTTCATGTTGCAAAATTATTACAAATTCCAACTGCATTGGTCGTCACAGATGAACTAATTGGGATCATGTTACGCTGCTTTCAATCGAGTCTTTTGTTATTTATATAGCACTTTCATTACTGCCATTTTTGGCACGGTGCTACTTACAATATGCCGGTATGCAGTAGTTGTATTTTCACACAGAACCAGAAAATTACACAACTTCAATATCCAATAACACCAAAGTAAAACTTACTCAAGAAACAAGCACATAACTTTTCATCACAATCAATACAAATCACTAAAACCAAAAGACAAATTCTAACACTGCGTAGCCACTTCAGATTCTGAAACACTCCAAGTATTCACAAGTGCACACAGGTGTTCACTCTTGGCAACACACCGACTCATATACACCTCTTCTGACGTCACAAATGTTTTTAGCGCAACCGACTCACATACACCTCTTCTGACGTCACAAATGTTTTTAGCGCAAGCAGATTTTTGTTAGAATTTCTGTCGTTCCTATCCCTTCTTAAAATTGCAATTTTTTTCCTGCGATCTATGTTCGAATAACTGTCTGATTAGAAATTATTCCAAAACTTGAGTGGCCGTTTCAAATTTTATGAAGCCGACCCTGTGCATGTTACATTATTTAGATTATAGTTTATTTATGACGGCTTCCTCAAAATATGTGATCTACGCAAAATCATTAAGAACGCGGTCTATTTTGAATGTAGTTGTGGTTATGCTAATTGAACTATTTTTAAAATCCACTCACCTCAGACGTGCAGCTAGTGGCACCGGAACTTAGCGCTGGCGATAAAACAGGGACATCGTAATTTGGAGATGCGTTTCCTTTTGAATAGTAAAGCTGACCATTGGTAAAGCTCGTATTATGCGAACCTGTGAGAGGTGGAGCACTTTGTGTCTGATGGTTCAATCTGTGATCACAGAGCACTGAGTTTGGGGCTTGGAACGATTCACTGAGATACTGTTTAACTTGGTTCTTTTGTTTTTGCATCACATGGTACCTCGTGGGATTTTCTAGCTTAGTTTGGACTTGGAGCACTTGGGGTGGCACTTCCGCTATACTATTCAATGGCACTTTTATAGGCGAGGGAGGAGGTTTTCTGGTGAGGTTAGGTGGATGGGGAAGTTGATGTGGTAGTCCTTGAAGTCTTTCTCGTTCTTGCTTTTGTCTATGTTGCTCCAGAAGTGCGTGATCCCGCATCAGTTGAAGTTTCAGCTGGGTCCGCGATAGAGGCTTGATTGTTTTCAGGTTTGGAGCACTGAAACATGAACAACTATAGTAAAATTTTCTATCAGGGCCTTCGTTACACAACTTTATCGGGATCTGTTGCTCATTGTTTTCCCTTCTAAATGATATTATCATGGCTGTTAG